>JAJPUD010008474.1:22408-39697 GCA_023553655.1 Myrmecobius fasciatus | reverse complement strand
AGAGAGAGAGAGAGAGAGAGAGAGAGAGAGAGAGAGAGAGAGAGAGAATTAGAGTCCAAAATCCCTCAACCTGTACTTAGATGATTGCACATATTATAGTTTCATAAAAAATGTTGAACTTAAGTGACAGGCTTTTACCTGGTTAAATTTTCTTTTGATTTTAGCATACTGTTTTGATTTATCAGTATATTCATTAATTCTAATTTCTTATTTCAATGTGTTAGTTTCACATTACAACTTTGGATCATCCAAAGACTCAGTAAATATGTCTTTTTTTGTCTTTATCAGTTTATTATTATAAATATTTAACAGTGAGCATGTATAATCTATATCAAGTAGCTTGCCTTCTCAGGGAAAGTGGATTAAAAGAGGGAGAGAAAAAATATGCAATTCAAAATTTTAAAGATGAATATAACAAACTGTTTCTATATTTAAGTGGGAAAAGATTAAACTTAAAAAATACATTGAATGGGAATGGGCCAGAAATTATTATGACATGACAATAGGAACCTCCCTCCATTATTACATAGTGCTATTAATCATCACTCTTCTGGTATGGCTATTTGAAATAGTTATGTTTCAGCCCAGGCATATCAATGAACTTGAATGGAGAAAGTTATTCCTTTATTAAAACACCTTGAATACATTGTAACACTTGTTCTTGCTTTCCTAGAATGCTAAATCTTTCACTGTTTTCAGGTGGTATCCATGTTTAAGATTCCCTACAGTAGGTCTGAATATTTTGAGTGTTTTCCATTTAATTAATGGTATTCCCTTACAAAGCATATCTGATTGCACTGAAGGACCCCAAGATAGAGTTAGAATAATATAGAGATCTATTCCTCTTTCCCTCTCTAGAATATATTTGTGTCCATTAAGGTGATCTTCTGACAATATATGGGTTTCCCCATGACCCCAAAGTTGTCAGGCATATTCATGTTCATCATTCTGATTTGAACATATTTTGCCAGTAGTCATAGACTATATGTTCACAGATTCTGGCTAAAATCAAGCTTCATGGAGCAGTGACCAAATCTATTTTTCCTTTTGACAACATTTGCTGACCTTTTCAAATGCATACCCTGGAGAAACTGGTATTCAAGTATAATGTGTCAGTAAATGGTTTCATATACATGTCTCAACAAGATGAGTGGCATTTCCCACACCTTGTGACACTGAAAATAGATTTTGTGAAGGCCTGCCTTTCATTACCCATAGCTTCCCAGGAAACAAGCTTGGCTCTTTCCCTAAGACAGTATCCTGTTCTCATGCTGAGACTTGGCTCTGCCTCACATACAGAATGTGATTTTTACAAGGTAATTTTATTACCACAATCAGGAGAGTGGAAGAAGAAAAGAACAATATTGGAGCCTGAAAAATATAAAGAAGTGGGAACATAAAAGAGAAATGAAACAGAAAGAAGAGGAAGTTAAAAGAGATAAAAATTGTAATAAAGAAATGAAATCTGGCAAGGAGAGCATATTAATTGAGAAGTTACATTGTCTCATTTAACAACACATGTCCTTGTAGTGGACAGGAACTAGTATATGGCATAATGTGTTTTATTTTTGTTTGTTTGTTTTTGTTTTTTCTCCCTGAAGATTTTATTGTTATTTCTTTTTTCTATGTAATCCACAGATAGAAAATTCTTTACAACTTTATTAAACTTGTATGGTTTTTTTTTGTTTGTTTGTTTTTTTAGATTGGGGCTTGCCTGAACTAATTATCTCCCACAGAGCTTAGTAGGTTTTCCTAAGCTGGAGAAAAGACAAGAAAAGTTGTGTTTGAATATTTCTTACCTAGGAAGGACAAAAAAAACATTAAATCAGGATAGGAAGGGAATAAGCATTTGTTAAACATCAACTGTGTTAGGCATTATGCTAAATGCTTAACAAATAGTATGTTATTTGATACACACTGCAATCCTGGGAGAAAAATGGCATTATTATGCTCATTTTACAGTTGAGACTTAGAAACTTGCCAAAGATCATACAGCCATTAAGTATTTGATTTGGGTTTTTAAAGTCAGGTTTTCCTAATGCCAGGTCTACCACTTTATCCACTCACCACTTAGCTGCCTCTTTCATGCAGAATTTCATCATGTAGAGTACTGACACAGCTTCCAGAAAAGAGGATTTCTGGGCCAATGGGACAGAATTGGGAGATAGTATGCATACTGGAAGTAAGAGTGAGCAGTTAGAAGTCAAGGGAAAAATTATGATCTTGAATCAGCAGAGGAGTCCCACCACTTCAAGATTAGCAATAGTGTAAGTTCGGCAAATCCAATATAATATATTGGTCTTAGTTGTTTATGGGTATATGTATAGTTTTATACACTAGGTCATAAGGTTGCTCTCACTTTATAATTTCCATTCAATTTGCTTCAGCTCAAAAGTGCTATCACAAAATGAAAAGCAAGACTGTCATTTACTTGAATCTACTTATTCAGGATTTGTGATCATTTAAACAGGTTTAGGTTTTTTAAAAACCCAGCCTGCCCCTTATCTTTAAGAACTAAAACCCAACTAGATTGTTGTTGTTTTGAAGATTCTATGCAAGCTTCCTCTCCCCCCATAGCCTTAGCAGTGATTTTCAGCAGCATGTAGTTGAAGGACTGTCCTATGGAAGGACTTGACATATGCTTATCCCAAAGGACAGAACAAGGAGAAATGTATATGTTGCTGAGGAAAATTTAAACTGGATATAAGGAAACACTTCCTGACACGAGAATAATCTATTAGTGACAGGTCTGCCTTTGGTGGTATTTTATAACTGCTTAAAAATTGTCTTCAGGCACAGGCTGGACAACTACTAATTTGGCATGTTGCAGAGGAGTTCCTGTTTGGTAATGGGCAAGACTAGCTAACCTCTGAGGTCTCTGCCTATTCTGAGATTCTGCAGTTCTGCCATGCTTATCGAACACCTGCTAGGTACAAGCTATTGATTCCTTACAATGAGAAAATAGCTTTTTAAAGCAGAGAAAAGAATAGGAAGAAAGCAGACGCCAAAAGAGAAGGAAAAGCTCAATAACAGATGACTTTTTGGAAAGTTAAGGGCCCAAATTATGAATAAAAATAGATTCTGATTGGCCCCACACTATACTCTTCTAACTACATAAGTCACATGTTTTCATAGCATAGAAGTGTCATGGTATCAAATATTACGCTCCGTGGAACCACTATTTTCCAAATTATCTCCCCCAGATCTTCCATTACTCCCAACATTGTCAACTTCCCTTGTTATAAGACATTACTAAACATTAAAGATACTTCCTTACAATCAGCCCTACTATCATTACCATCTTCTTCTTCTTTCTTCTTCTTTTTTCTTCTTTCTTCTTCTTCTATATCATCCCTCATTGCTTATATGGGACAGAAGAGATGGGGATAGTGGAGTCCAAAGATAATGGTCCTTAAAAATGAAACAGTTTCTTACAGATAAAATCTGGCTTCCAACCAAGTTAGGTGCAGGTGTGTTAGTCCTAACTTTCTTGCTGAGTATAGAGGGAGTTGTGATTCCTAATTGTTTAAATACTTGCACAAGATGACCAAAGTCTCTGCAAAAATTGACACAGGTAGTACCAGAGACTCTTGGGGAAAGACATGTGGAGAAAGAAAGTGCACACAACTTGGGGGAAACTGTTTCTTCAATAAGTCTGTTTTCCAATTTGTCTCCCTCAAGTCTACTAGAACTTGAGGTAGAAATGGTTTCTTTCTCTTGATTTGAGCTGAGGTTTTATCTTGCTCATTATGTCTGTTCTTTATAATTTCCTTAATTTCTATTTGCTTGGATAAAGGTCTGTTCATTGTTTGCCTTTTTCAGTGATCTTTTGGAAAGAAGCAAAGCTACCAAGTGTAATCTAAGGACTACTTTTTCCCTAAAAAGTAAGGAGAAAAGTAATTTTTCTTCTCAATCAGACCCATAATCCTAGATTACCAATATTTGAGGGACAAAGAGATGTAATTTTAGTCTGATAGTATTCTTGGACAAGGAGAGTGTTAAACCATGGTTTTTCTGATTGCTTGATGGCAGAAATAGCAGTTCTCCTTGGAGATGCATGGACTAGATTCTAGGATTGTGTCATGATCCAGGTCCACACATTTAGACAATTCATATGGATATAGCTATTTTACATGGACATATCTATATTAGTTAGAAATTAATAGAAAGTTATCAAAAAGACAATTACATGTTAAATATTTTCATCATTGTACAAAAGCCAAATGGTTGACAGATTGCTTACAGATCAACAATCTATCAATGTTTATTTATTAAGTACTCACTAGGCTCAGAATGCCTAATAGTAAAGTCCTTGAAATGTTCTTATTTGTAAAAGATATTGAGTTGGTTCCAACATTCCCATAACGCTATAGAAACTCTACAAGAAGTGACTTGCCTCAAGTCACCCAGAGAGTAAATTAAGTAGCAGAATATGTTGTGGAGCCTGTGCCTCCTGATTCTCAGGCTAGTGCTTCTTCTACAACACTATCACATCCCTTATAGAAATTTTAGGAAAATATAAAATTACCTTTCTAATTTCATGAGGTATAGATGGTATAATTTAAGCAAATATTTCTACTACAATTAACCATGTATCTGGTAGGAAAATTAAGGTGTGTCTTTAAGTAGTAATATCAATAGAATAAAATTCTTCTGTTACTAGATAAAATTCAAGGAAGTGCAAATCCAGAAAAAATTCTTATTATCATTCATATAAACATCTGAAAATTCAGTTTTCTCTCAAAGAAGATAAAACAAGCATTGTTTGTTTGGCAGGAATGTCTGCTGAGTACTTAGAACTGTTCCAGGAAAGGCACCATCCACATGCTGAAGGAGTCATAGTTCACCTTGATTACTCTAAGTGAGCACAGCCATGGGAGGGAACTGTTCCAAAGCTCTGCAGGAAATAGGTTTTTTCTGTCTGTGACACCTCTAAATAGAATGAGCAATAAGTTTGTTAGCTTCTCTGCTTGAAGTAAAGCAGAAAAACTTTGAGAAAAAAACTCTTTCTTGTCCATTTTATTAAAATTAGTGAAAAATTCCTGGAAACTATGGAAGAAATAATAATAAACAACCTAATAAGAAAAAAAATCTCCAAGCAGGTAAAGGTCTATTAAAATCATTGCTAAGAGGTCGATAAATACAAATCACATAACATAGGAGAAATGGCAATAGACAAAAGACTACATTACAATGGCTCGCCAAAAATTAAGAGGATCTTCAAAACAGAATATAGTGTATTTCTTCCACCTGGTTGTCACCCCTAGAATCTTACCCCCAGTTCTAGAATAATCTAAGAATAAGAAGGAAAGAAAGGAAGAAAGAAGCATTTGAGTATTATTCTCTGCCAAGCACTGTGCTAAGCAGTGGAGACAAATATGGGAAAAGAAAATAGTCTCTATTCTCAAGAAATCCACATTGTGATTTAGATGGACAATATGTATAGAAAGGTTCATCCATGGGTTGAATGGAAATGTTCAGAGATCCTGAAAGGTCAGCAGCAAGTTTCAAGGATATTAATGGTTCATCAAAAAACCTAGAGGATATTGGACTATCATCATTGGGAGAAGGATTGAGGGAGTGAGCTGTGGGTTACAGTGAAACAAAGATTCTGGGTTCTCCCCCAGAGAAGTAAGCATGAAAGAGTTAGGATCTGTCCAGGAAGGGGAAAAGGGAAGAGGACATTAGAAACCTGGTATGAGTAAGGTAGTTTGCTTAATGCCAGAACAATTTGGGTCATTCAGGTAATTTTCATGTTATTAGACTTGCTTGAGCGGGTAAACAGGTAGGGGGAGGTTGTGAGGAGGACAAATAGATGGGGCTGTCCCATTTGGAGGAAATGAGAGGTTACTTAATAATCTGTTCCTTTTCCTGACTTAACCCTGCTCCTACAAAACACAAACCTGTTAGTTTTTCATATTTAAATATATTACTTGATTCCTAATTTATGTTTGTTTGTGTTTGTTTGTTGTACTACTCCTATGATATTGAGGGGAAATCTGACCAAACAAGGGATATTCCAATATGTTCAGAAGGTATGACATAACCCCAAGACACCAGTAGTAAGGAGTCCCAGTCAAAACACAAGACAATTTCTCAAATGTGAATGTCAGCAGGAGGACAATTTATTCTTTTCACTTTTTATTCTTCAATAGTTTCTTCATCTTATGAGTGGTGCTACACTTTCTGCTGATGTAGAACACAACCCATACATGTCTTTTTTTCCAGTAATTCTTCATAATGATCTTGTTCCAGTTCATTTAATATTTCATGAATAGCACTGCAACTCAGAGGCCATCAAGAAGTCATACCTAAATTCAAACTGACCAAATAGCATAGCTGATGTTCAAGAAGATCTCTAACCATATGATCATTCTTCCTTCTTTCTAGTCAAAAAACATCTTGATGAAGTCTTTTACACCATTTCTCCCATATTAGTCATCCTCACTAAGGCTCTGCAAGATGTATACTCCTATGTCAGAAAATGTTTTGATGAACTCTTTTACATCACTTTTTCCACACCAGTCACCTTCATTAAGACTTCAAAACATATATCCATGGTGAATCTTTCTCTTATTCTTCAGATTGTCTGATCCTTTCCTTTTTTTCAGACACTAATGTTCCATAGTTCATAGTCATGTGACATGGCAGGAGAATATTGGTGCTTAAAAGATATATTTTCAAGGTAGTGAGCAGTTTGGGATCATTGAAAGGGCCTTCCAATTTAGCACTAATCACAGATACACCCTAAGGACCTGTCCTCACTCCTCTTCTCTTTTCCTATATTATCTCCTTGATGATCTCATTAATTCCTACGGATTCAATTGTCATTTCTATGCAGGTGATTCTGATATTTCTTTATACATCTCTAATTTCTCTTTTGATCTCTAAATTTGCACCTCCAAATGCCTATGAAATATTTAACACAGTATATCTCATAGACATCTTAAACTCATCTTGTACAAAACTAAATTTATATTTTGTCCCTAACTTTTCCCTATTACTGTAAAAGTCAGTACCATTCTCCCAGTCACCTCAGGTCAAAATCTGGATATTATTTTTGTCTCCTATTCTTTCTGACCTCTATATCCAATATGCTCCTAATTTCTATCATTTCTACCTATATAGAATCTTTCATATATGTTCCTTTGTCTCTTTTGACACAGTTGTCATTCTAATGCAGGTCCTCAATATGTCATTCATGGACTCTTACAGTATCCTTCAGTTTGGTCTCTATTGCTTAGGTCTCTATTCCTGTTCAACTTCTATTCAGTTACTAAATTAATTTACAAATAAAGTGTCTATATTACACCCTACATAAACTATATTACACATACATAAACTTTAGTGACTCTCTCTTATCTTTAGGATAAAATATAAAATTTGTTTGATTTTTAAAGCCATTAATAACCTGTCCCCTTTATTCTTTTCCAGTCTTTTTATGCTCTACTCCCCTTCACCTATTCTGATTCAGAAATATTTCTCTTCTTTCTATTCTTTAAAAACAACACTCCTCACTCTATTCCTTTTCTCTGTCTATCCCCTATGCTCATAAAACTTTGCCTCCTCACTTCTTCCTTGGGATTTTCTTTCTTTGAGTCTCAGCTCAAATCTTGAATTCTTCAAGCAGTCTTTCTCAGTCATAATGCTAGTACATGCCTTCTCATAGTGCCTCAATGTATTCTTTACATCTCTTTTATATACATAATGGTTTGCAGAATGTTTCTTTCATTAGACTACAAACTCTTTGAAGACAAAGACTTTTTTTCCCCCCATTCTCTGTATTCTCAGAACTTACTTCAGTAGCATAGCAAGCACTTAATGTTTTTGAATTTGAATTCACTTGATTTTATGGATTGTGATTCAACCCCACCACCACCATTACCATCATTTTATTTTGGGCTCACACTGCCTTCCTGTAGCAACTGTCTATGGTACTTATATACTAACTTTACTAACCAACCATCAAGCCAATATGCATTCTTTAATTGCTTTGTTTTTCCAGTTTTTTGGAACAAAGTTATATCAGTAGTTACATCTATCAAGGTATCTTGTATAGTTTCAATCAATGGTAGAAAACATTAGAATATGAAATTCCTAATGGCTAAGAATATTTTTTAATTTATTTGTATCTCCTGAGTTTGGCCCCAGAGCTGATACATATTAAATGGTTAAAAAATTATTGTTGATGAACTGAAAGTCCTTAAAATTATATTTTGTTCCACCAAATTATTTTTTGCAACTTTTAAATAATAAATTTGGGGTGATCTCAATTGTCAAATGATCTTCCTAAAGCATGCCTGTCCATGTCACACATACACTTACACACTCAATAAACTTCAATAACTCTTTATGATCTCCAGAATCAAATTTAAATTTCTCTAGTATTCAAAGATCTTTGTATCTGTCCCCCTACCTTTCAACTTTTTACATCTTTCTTTTTACATCTTAAATTCACACACACACACACACACACACACACACACACCAATATAGTGACATTGGTTTCTTTGCTATTCCTTGAACTAGACACTGTATTTCCCCTCTGGACACATCTGACTATCCTCCATAAATGGAAATTTCTCTCTCTCTTCATCTCCTTCTTCTGACTGCATTGGCTTCCTTCAATTTCTAGCTAAAATCCAACATTTATAGAAAGCTTTTCCTGATCCCTCTTAATTCCAATGCCTTTTTTTTTTCTTGATTGTCTTCTATTTATCCTATAGAAAGCTTTGTTCTTTGTAGTAATTTGCATGTTGTCTCCCTCATTTGATTTAGAGCTCCTTGAGAGCAGGGACTGATTTTTTTACTTTCTTTGAATCTCCAGAGCTAGGTATAATACCCAACATATGGTAGGCACTTAAAAGATTATTGACTGACTGATTAGTCCTATATTCTCTTTGGGGCAACTAGTTGGTGCAGTGAATAGAGTGCTGAACCTGGAATCAGAAAGATTAATATTCTTGAATTCAAATCTGACTTTAGATACTTACTAGCTATGTAACTTTTCACAAGTCACATGTTTGCCTCAGTTACCTCATCTGTAAAATAAGCTAAAGAAGGAAATGGCAAATACTCCAATATCTTTGTTTAAAAAAACCCTCAAATGAGGTCTCAAAGAGTTAGACATGGTTTTAATTACTGAACAACAACAATAAAAATATTCTCTATACTTAGTAATAACTTGGGTTGCTGAAGACAGGACCTGTTATAGGATATCATTTACAAATGTGCACTCTTATAGTATTTTTTATTTAAAAAAATGAGTCTGTGTGTGCACACACATAGAAAAATAAAGATTTTTAAAGAAATGAAAAAGTAGTTACATAGGCCCAAAATTTCTTATGTTTTCTTGGTCATTTCTTTGTTTTTGTAAAGGGCAAAAAGGACCATCCATAGTTTCCATTCTTTTGAAATCTTTTTAAAGATGTTTTCTAAAGGATTCAATGAATACTTTAAAATTTTTCTCCTTCACCAGAGATATCTTCTCCATATATCTGATCAGGAACAGCTGTTATATCTGACTACATTTCCACAAATACTACAGTCACTTTCTTATTTAAATTTTTTGTTTAATGTTATATCTTTCAGTTCAATGTAAAACAATTTTTAACATTTTTTAAAATTTTGAGTTTTAGATTGTTTCTTTTCCTCTCTCCTCAATTTCCCCTCCCCCACACTTACAATGCACATGTGAAGTCATGCAAAACATCTCCATAAAAGTAGTGTTGCAACAGACAGCATAGATCTTTCCTCAAAAAAAACCCTCAAGAAAAAGAAAGTTTTGAAAAGTATGCTTAAATCTGCATTCAGACACAATCAGTTCTTTCTCTGGGTATGGAAAGCATTTTTTCCTCAAAAGTCCTTCAGAATAATCTTAGATAATTGTATTGATGAAAATAGCAAAGTCATTCACAACTGATCATTGTACAACATTGACTACAGGTCACTTTCTCACAGAGATTGAGCTCTGTGTTAATAATGAATCAAAATATAATAGTTTTATGATTATAAGTTCTAAATTTGTTCTTTTGACCTCCTCATATCGTTAAATATTTTTATACCAACAAAATTCCAAGAAACAGGAATGTCTAAAGTTCATGACTTTCTTTTTTATTCATTTCCTACCTTTCTGAATCAATAATTTGGCTAAACTGATAGGGTTGGAGGTACTACAATCTGACACATCATCCATAGTCTTCTAATTTTCATGAGTATTTTTTTTTAAAGTGGGTCTGATTTTAACTTTGACTAACCAATAATCCAATCACACATAGAAAACTGATTCTCAAATGATTCAGACATCAGTAACCTCTGGTTTCCTGTCAAGTTAAACTCAATTTCATTTTGTTAAAGTTGATCAACGCTGTCCTTATTCAGCAACTCCTGACAGGTATGAGTCAGAATTGCATGAAATTTGTTTAGAGGCTCTTCTCAACTTCTTCATAGAATGTATGTACTTTATTATCCTATACAACAAGTATTGACACACCACTGCTATTATCTACATAGTGACCTGTTTTTTGTGTGAGTATAAAACAAGATTACCAACTACACCATGAAATAATGTTTCTTATTGTCTTTGGGCACGTGATGAAACTAATTCCATTAGCTCTTCTATTCATCTTTATTAGGAGAACCTGTTATGAGAGCCACCTGTTAGTAGTCTGAAGAGCAGAATAGTTCCCTTCATGTGAGAGGATGATAATGATAAAAGGAGACTGAGAGGAATTGCATTCTCTGACCTCTTTCCTCTTCTCTCTAGCCTCTGATTTATTTCATTTCCAATCCACAAGCAACATCTGAGTCAGTAAAGGCTGATTTGCAATTCCTTCAGGGGTGTTATGATTCCCAGCTGTGGAGGCTTTCCAAAGAATTGACCCGTCCCTTCACACTTAAGAACAATCCTTTCATTTAACCAAGACTTGTTTAATCCCCCTTGGTTTAATTTATAGAAAAAAAAATGCCATTATAAATGTGATTCAACTTCTTAACATTATGCCAATTTGGAAGTCACAAAATATCTTAGTGAATCTACATAAACTAGGATGTCACACTCCATAAACTCAAGTATATATTGGAGCCAGTTTTTACCCAGTGAAGAGAAGGAAGTATTAAATTTTCAGTGTTAACCTTTATACTTTAGCAATCAGTGAATGCTACAAATAAGGGGTGAATTTATTTTTTGTTGGTTTCTAGGTTTGAGAAAATAATAGAGAAAAATATAGTGTGCAGATTAAACAAATATATATTACATGTAGATTTTTTTCCCAGAGCTAATTATTAAGTATTTTTCACCATGTGCTTTGCCCTTTTATTATATGATTTTGATTATGCCTATACAGAAGTATATTGCTCTCTTCTTTGTATAAGTGGAGGACTATTATCACAGAACACTGTATAGACTATCCAACTTGTCTAAAGTGTTGGTAAGTTTTATTGACTACACTTTTCTCCTCTTTTTTGTTCTTTTTTAGAGGAGATGACTTTCTAGATAGGGGAGAATGAAAAACATATTTGGACGAGAAAATGAAATAAAAACAAAGTATGATAAAAATTAAAAACAGAGTGAGATATATATTTAATAATTATTTGCTTTATTTTCTTAACAAATAAGGTAAATTGAAAAAAATCAAGCAAAATAAAAGAGGAAATAATAGGATACAAAATTATCAGAATCTATATTGATAAATAAGTACATGATGAAGATATATATATATATATATATATATATATATATATATATATATATATATTTTGCCTAGATAGCCAGAGTTTTACAATCCCTAGTAAAAAGTGTGTCTGGAGAATAATTGTTTTAATTACATGAACCTAAGTGAATATCTCAAGTCTAATATAGGTATGCTCTACTCATTTTCCAGGATCCTGCTTTCCTTTTGGAGTCCTTTTCCTTCAACCCACTGCAGCGCTATGTATTAGATAAGAATGAAGAGAAATAAACTTGTAACCAGAAAAGAGAAAGAGGTTTCCAAAAACATCTATTTTTCATCTTTATAAATTCAATGATCTACGTCTCTCTACTAAGGAAAAATTAATTTACATTTTCATTTTCATTCATTCTCATACATGGTCATACCTTTCACATTCTGTTGATTTCCTAGCTCCAGAATGATGACCTAGGTAGTTCCTTATTCAAACACAATTCCCTACTACCCCAAGCCCAAGTCTTTATTTCCATCCCTCTTCAAGACTCCCCGAAATTTCAACCAAGTACCACCTACCCCTTCCATTGTGCCCTGTGGAATACCTGTTCCATAAGCAACATTTTCCCCTAAATCTTTTTTTCTTCCATTTATGTCATTCATTAGCCTTTACTGAAAGCTGGTTCCCTCCAGATGATACAACCTTCCTACTCACTATTTTCAATACTAACTGTGCCTTTTCTCATTCTCTTCACCTCATTGATCAAGGCAAGGGAATTTAAATATTCCTTGCTACTCACTGCCACTTTCAGGTTCTCCCCCAATCTTCATCAGTCAGAAACCTGTCCTTCTTTAAGAGTCATGCTACTCATATCCACCACTCAATTAAAATGTAGTAGCTGATGTGAGAAAATTGGGACACTTATGTACTGTTGGCTGTGAACTGATTTGACCATTCTGGAGAACAATTTGGAATTATGCCTACAGGGCTATAAAACCATGCATATCCTTTGATCAAGCAATATCGCACTACTAGGTCTATTTACAAAAGAGATTTAAAAAAAAAAAAAGGAAAAGGACCTATGTGTACTTAAATATTTATAGCAGCTCTTTTAGTGCTCTCAAAGAATTGGAAATTGAGGGGATATCCATCAATGTTGTTATATATGATTGTGATGGAATACTAGTGTTTTAAGAAATCGTAAGCAAAATATTCTCAGAAAAATCTGGAAAGACTTACATAAACTGATGGAAAGTGAAATGAGAAGAACCAGAAGAACACTATGCACAGAAACAATAATATTGTGTGATGATCTACTATAATTAACTTAGCCATTCTCAGCAATGTAATAATTCAAGATAATTCTAAAGATTTATGATGAAAGATACAGTACATCTTCAGAGGAAAAAAAAGGTAGAGCCTGAAGGCAAATCAAAAATACTTTTTCTTTATTTTCTATATTTTTCTTTGGTCTCTTTTTTTGTCCATGTGTCTTTTCATGTAATAACTTACATGTAAATGTGTTTTGCATGATTACTCATGTATAACATATCAAATTGCTTGCCTTTTCAATAGGGTAGGGAGGGAAAAGAAAAAGATATAGAAAACAAAACATGAAGAAAAATATGAATGTTAAAAATTATTTTACATATAATTGGAAAAAAATGAAGTAGACAAAATTGAGAGGGGAATATACTTTATATATATATTATATGTATATATATATACTTTTTTTTTTTTTGCTGAGGCAATTGGGGTTAAGTGACTTGCCCAGGGTCACACAGCTGTTACATGTCTGAGACCAGATTTGAACTCAGGTCCTCCTGACTTCAGGGCTGGTGCTCTATCCACTGCGCCACCTAGCTGCCCCATATATATACTTTCTAATATTTAAAGGACCATCTAGTAAATCACTCCTTCCAAAAACAATTTTAATTGCTATATTTTGTTTTTACATCACTTAACTTTCCTCCACATCTTTCCCTCTGCCAGAAAGGAAACTCTTATGACAAGAATTTCCAAAAAAAAATAAAAAGGATAAAAGGGGGAAATTTTAAACAGGTTAATCCAATAAAAATTATATTTTATATGCAATGTTCAAAACCAAGAGACTGAGGCCCCTTCAACAGGGTGGGAGAGATGTCTTCTCATTTCTATTTTTTGGGGCCAAGCCTTTTCTTCATAATTTTATATTAATAAATTATTCTTAAGATGATTGACAAACATGACTAGGGATAAGTGAATTTGTAGCAATGAGTGTTTAATAACTATTAATCAGCTGTTGTTACTAATACAAAATGCCTCTATCTTAATTTTGAATCTCTATTACATTTTGTCTTCTTACTCAGTTTTTTGGATCCTTGATAAAAGTCAAAATATGTCACATTATATGTGAATGAATTGTATCTTTAGATGTCTCTTTACTTGCTGTGTGCCTAATACTTTCAACAAATCACAGAAGTTTCATGAACTTTTCATTACAGAAATTTTATGGTTTGGGGTTTGCTCTTCAATTTTATATTAAGGCATAACTTTGAGTAATTAACAGTCTTCCAGTAAAAGAACTGCTTTTTCCTCCAAAATTCTATAACATTGTTTTGGAACATAGCTATTTCATCCCCATGGACCTCTTGAGTGATGTTACTACATGCCTGAAATTGATCCCAACTGAAGGTCTTGATTTGCTTCATCATTTCCTCTTCCCTTGTCCTTCCTTTTGCTCTTTCTCCTCATTGTCCCTTGCTTTCTCTCTCTCACACACAATTTTTCACCCCAAAACCTTCCTCAAGAATGTCTCCATGTACTTCATCTCTATCAGTTGTAGTCCTACCAAGAAGTCATTCTTCTATTAATATCAATGAGAGAAAAAGGATCCTCCATAAAAGAATTGTAATCCCTTTAGCAATACACTTACTTTTCTTACAACTCCCTGATTTAAAACTTAATTTTCCCATGGATTAGTCTATTCTGAAATAAAGAAAAGCTTCAGATTTTTTTCCCTTTTTGTGTCTTTTAAATCTCCATTTAACAACTCACTGGGTAAATCTGTATTTTTCTCTTGTTGCACTGTAATGAATATCTCTTCCGTAAAGTGTTGGTCCTTGGCCCTGATAATCAGGCAGGTTAATCTTATAATACAACTCAAGCTGAATTTTCTTGTCAAGAGTTGTTTTGCCTATAGAATTCTCTGAATGGTTTTAAAAGCCCTCCTTTAGAGCTATATAGGAAGGGGCTCTTCCATGACCTGAACAATTATTTGTGTGTGTGTGTGTGGGGGGGGCAATTGGGGTTAAGTGACTTGTCCAGGGTCACACAGCTAAGACATATTAAGTATCTGAGGCTGGATTTGAACTGACTTCACAATTTTTTTGAGATTTTGGGTGAAGGACTTTTCATTTTGTTTTCTTCTTCTGAATGTTTTGATCTTCCTTATCACCACAGTAACTTTCTATGGTCATAATTTTTTCCTGTCGTTTTCTCATTTTCCTAGCTATTTACTGACTTTTAACTCAATGCTAAAATAGGGCTTTGTTTCCTAAGTGGAAGGGGCACTACCCCAAGTTTCAGGGATTTTGTGCAGTTTTTTTTCAGAAGTAATTCTGGGGACCTGCAAGTTTTTGGATATTCCAAGATGGTATGATCTAAGGAGAGGTTTGTTTACTAATGTTCTGTAGTGCACACTGGTTTGTGAGTGACCAAGCAGACTTTTCAACTCTGGAACTGTGACCAGGATCCCTACTTCCCTGAGGCTGCAAGCTTTCCTGTGCTGGAATGCTTCTTTTCACACCAGGATTAAGACCCAGGAATGTGACCCAGATTCAAGCAAAGCAACAAAGTCCCTTCCTTGGTGCTAATAAATCTCCTTCTGACCCAAAGTCTGATCCCCTGGGCTGTATCCCTAGCTATCACTGATTCAGTTGCCCCAAGACCTGCTTCTAAACTGTTTTGGGCTAGAAAGTTGTTTCAATACATCTTTTGTGTGTTTTGATTATCTAGAATTAATATAGAATTATTATTTTGAGTATTTAGAGAGTTCTGGAGGAAGAAATCAAGTGAGGCCCTGACTTTATTCAGCCACCTTGGCTCCACCTCAAGAATTAATATACTATCATGGGATCACATATCTATGTAGAGGTTTTTTTTTTTCCTATGTAGAGTTTAATTCAAAATGTCAGTTTTCCTAGGGGAAGTCATGTCACCAATTCTATACAGGGCCAATTTATTTAAAATCAAATAGCTTTTATAAGTTGAAAATGTCATTGTCCTAAATAGAAATACCATTAAGGCCAAAATCTTTGTGTTATTTTTTTGTGAGATATAATCCAGCAGCTTAATAAATTTGGCTGACTACACACAAAGTTAAGCACATGTAAAATAAAAGTTAAAAATAAAAGAAAATGGGGGGCAGAGCCAAGATGGCAAACTGCAGACACCATTCTCTGTGAGCTCCTGAGACCTTCCCTCAGACCCAGACAAACTGAGCCTCCAAACTGGTTCTAGAGTGAGGGCTCTACCAAACACTTGAACCACAATGCACTTCTATCAAACATCTATTTTGAAAAAACTCCGGAGAAGGTCAGTTTCAGGGGAATTGGTAGCTGGACGTGATCAGATGCCAGCATGCAGCTGGGGCCGAAGTCGGGGCTGCGACAGAGTGGTGGATTTTAGACACCCAGAAGTCCCTGGGAGACGCCTGGACCACTTTGCACTACTTGCAGTCAGGTGCTTTGGCAGATCTGCCTTTGGTAAAGAGTGGATTGAGAGCAGCTGAAAGTGTGGTGCTAGTGAAGATCTAGCTGACCAGCCCCGCCCTGGAAGTCAACTCAGCAAACTGCCCAAGGGCAAATTGAAATGGCTACCAGTCTGGCGCTTGTTCCTCAGCTCAAAAACATGAGCAAGAAGCAGAAGAGAGCTCTAACCATAGACAGCTTCTATGGAGAGAAAGTAGAGAAGTCCCCAGATCCTGAGATTCTGAAAACAATACCAGATGAAGCCACAAAGGCAGACATGAGCTGGTCCCCTTTTCAGAAGGCTTACCTGGAAGATTGCATAAAGAATCTCAAAAGAGATCTAGAAGAAAAATGGGGAAATAAATTGAGATCAGTGCAACAGAGATGTAAAAAACTGAAAAACAAGACTAGTGAATTAGAAAAAGACAACAATTCACAGAAAAACAAAATTAGTGAATTGGAAAAAATCACCAATTCACTGGAAAATAAAAATGAGGAATTGGAAAAAATCATCGATTCACTGGAAAATAAAAATGGTGAATTGGAAAAAGACAACAATTCACTGAAAAATAAAACTGGCAAAATGGAAAAAGGATGCCTTGAACCAAGAAATTCAATTGGCCAGCTACAAAAGGAGCTAAAAAAAATAACTGAATGAAATAATACTTTAAAAATTAAAATTGAACAAATAGAAGTAAATGACTCAATAAGACTTCAAGAATCAGTCAAACAAAACAAAAAAAATTTAAAAATACAAGAAAATATGAAATATCTCTAGGAAAAACAATGGACTTGGAAAACAAATCCAGGAGAGACAATCTAAGGATTATCGGACTCCCTGAAAGCCGCGATGAAAAAAAGAACCTTGATGCTATCTTCCAGGAAATCATGAAAG
>JAJPUD010008474.1:0-12476 GCA_023553655.1 Myrmecobius fasciatus | reverse complement strand
ATATTAAATTAAAAAGTTTTTGTACAAACAAAACCAATGCAGTCAAGATTAGGAGGGAAGCAATAAATTGGGAAATCATCTTTACATTTAAGGGTTCTGATAAAGGTCTTATCTCTAAAATATATAGAGAATTGTCTCATATTTATAAAAATTCAAGCCATTCTCCAATCAATAAATGGTCAAAGGATATGAACAATTTTCAGAGGATTAAATTAAAAATATTTGTAGTGATATGAAAAGGTGCTCCAAATCACTATTGATCAGAGAAATGCAAATTAAGACAACTCTGAGGTACCACTACACACCTGTCAGATTGGCTAAAATGACAGGAAAAGTTAATGATGAATGTTGGAGGGGATGTGGGAAGGCTGGGACACTGATGCATTGTTGGTAGATATGTGAACGGATCCAGCCATTCTGGAGAGCAATTTGGAGCTATGCTCAAAAAGTTATCAAAGTGTGCATACCCTTTGACCCAATAGCATTTCCATTGGGTTTATATCCCAAAGAAATTATAAAGGAAGGAAATGGCCCCACAAGTGCAAGAATGTTTGTGGCAGCCCTTTTTGTAGTGGCTAGAAACTGGAAACTGAATAGATGCCCTTCGATTGGAGAATGGCTAAATAAATTATGGTATATGAATACTATGGGATATTATTGTTCTGTAAGAAATGACCAGCAGGATGATTCCAGAGAGGCCTGGAGAGACTTACATGAACTGATGCTGAGTGAAATGAGCAGAACCAGGAGATCATTATATAAGGCAACAACAATACTATATGACGATCAATTCTGATGAACATGGTTCTCTTCAACAATGAAATGTTTCAAACCACTTCCAATTGTTCACTGAAGAAAGCCATATACACCATGAGAGAGGGATGTGAATTATGGACACAACATAACATTTTCATACTCTCGACTGATGTTTGCTTACATTGTGTTTCCTTTATCTGATTTTTCTTTCTTGTAAATATGATTTTTCTTACACAACAATGATAAGTGTGGAAATATGTATACATATATTCGATTTGTCAAGTATTTTAACATAATTAACCTATAGTGGATATCCTGCTATCTAGGGGAGGGGTGGGGAGTAGGAAGGAAAAACTTGTAACAGAAAGCTTTGTAAGGGTTAATGTTGAAGAATTACCCATACATATGTTTTGCAAATAAAATAAAATTTCTGGTTGGTTAAAAAAAATAAAAAGAAAAAAAAGAAAAGAAAATGACAACCTTTCAAAAGAAGTGGAGAAATATATGTAAAAAGAATTTGGCATAAGTAAATACTAAATTTAGCTCTGAATTTCCTAATAGCTAAGGACAAAAGAGAAGCACAAAATTAAAGTAGGAAAGAAGTTTCAAGTTCTCTTTTTTACTTGACATATGAATGTCCTTAGCCACATATTGTCCCTGATCTGTTTGAATAGCTTTCACCATGAGAAACTCACTAACTCACAAGGAAGTTGTGTTTCAGACAGCTATGGTTGTTATAAGACAGTGTAGTTTTGTGGACAGAGATCTGGTCTCAGAGACAGAAAAACTTAAAAGATTGCAATTTTTTAAAAAGCATATTGGATGTGTCACCAGGGGTAAGTCAGACAATTTCTCAGCATTTAGCTCAACTCTCTAAAACAAAAAGTTGCAGAATACTTGCTAATATGCTTTGATAGGGGAAATTTCCTTCCTGAAAAAAATTTCCTTACATAAAATAAATTACAATTCTGGTTTTAAAAAATTATTAGGAAGTTGTTTCATATATGAATCTGAATCTCCCTTCTTGTACCTTCTTCCACCCATGGGTTTAGTTCTCTGTGCCCTGAAATCAAACAGAATAAATTTAATCCTTTTCCCACATGCTTTCCACAGTTCTTTAAGTAATGATTGTCTTCACAATCCATTTATATCTTTTTTTAACCCCAGACTAAATGTCTCTACTTTCTCCAACTGATCTTCAAATTATATGATTTTGACCTCTCATAAGCTTAGTCATTCTGACTTCTCAATGTCCACTTTTAGAATGTTTCCCAGAACTGAACACTTTCTGGTTACTCTTCATAATAGAATTCTTATCGTGTTGGTATCTGTGGCATCAGAGACCTCTGTTACATTTTAGGCAGCTTCCACAACTCAAATAACTTTATCCAAACTTAAGGGGAAAAACAAGCTGAGAAAGAAAATGTTATATACTCAGAGTCACTATAACTAATACTTCATTGAAAGGATGCTGAACACATATCAGGGGAGAAGAAAGGAAGGTGGAGATGGGAGGTGAAAATATATTTAGTAACAATAAAATTATGTACATGAATTGTTAAGTTTCAAGATCTCATGATTCACATATTGTCCCATTATCAAGGACCTTACCAAGCCACTGTCCTCTCTAAGTCATTTCCTTAATAGTTGCCAAGATACCATAAGATATCTATGGAGAAGGGAAGAGTTTATGAACTAACAAGAGATAGAGAATATCATCAAATGGATGATTTTGATTACCTGAAATAGAAAGATCTTTGCACAAACAAAACCAAAGCAGTCAAATTAAAGCAAAATAAGAAACCGGGAGACATTTTACAGTAAGATTCTCTAATAAAGATCTCATTTGTGAAATATATAGGTAAATGAGTATAGTATTAGCTATATTGTAATAATAGCTCCCTGTGAAAATTGAAGCTATTCTGATCAACATAACAATCCAAGATAATTTCAAAGGACTCAGGCTGAAAAAATGCTATCTACCTCTAGAAAAAGGACTGATAAATTCTGAGTGAAGATTGAAGTATACTGTTTTTCAGTTTTATTATTTTTATTGCTTTTTACAGCAAGGTTACTATAGAAATATGTTTTGCATGACTTCACATGTATATAGGTATCATGTTGTTTACCTTCTCAATAGGTAGAAGGAGACTAGAAGGAGTCAAAGAAACTGTAACTTAAAATTTTTAAATTAATGTTTTTTTAAAAATTACCATAAGGTATGCCCCCACTGATCCAACAAGACATTTAGAGTTTTATACTACATTCTGCTGGCTTAACAGTTGCCCCTTCTTTTGTTATTCTCCATTGGCACTGCTATCATACATTGCTTCTAGTGTCCTCACTTGATATCTTCTTAAGCTAGTATATCCTCTATCAGAGGAAATTCTCTCCATCCTTTAGAGACTGGTTTTCTTACAATCCACCAACAGCAGTTCAGTATTAAAATCTACATGATCTTTCAGAACCCTGAAGTGTAATTCATATAATCCAAAAATGTACCATTTTATTATTTTCCTTAACATTTGCATTTAATTCCCTCTTAGCGATTTTGGATCTATGCATTTCAGGAAAAAGATAAATTTCCAAAGTGCAAAAAAAAAAAAAAATGGAAATTTCATTGTGCTTCCTTTTTATACATGATATAAGATATACATGTGTGATTCTTATTCATGTCTTCTTAGAAGTTCAACATAGGAGGACAAACTTCTCTCTGTACATATAACGCCCCTTCCCCCAAAAAATATTTCATGTAAGCATGTAGGAAAAGTCAGGAGCAACAAAATGAGTGCTTCAGTGAAGTCCATAAACCTCAAAAGAATGTGTAGATATTGGTGGTTTGATTTTATTTTTTTCGATTAAAAAAATCCACCTTCTTTCCTCCCAAATATTTCCATTCAAAAAAGAAGGAAAAAACAAAAAACTTGTAACAAATATACATAATCAAGCAAGACTATTTTCCCATGTTAGTCATATCTAAAAAGGAAACATTTTGATCTGCACTCTCAATCCATCACTTCTCTGTAAGAAAGTAAGCAGTATATTTCATCATAAAATCCATTTCATTCTGTATCAATTCATGTCTTCCCATTTCTCAGAAACTGTTCCCTTCATCATGTTTTACATAAAAATATTATCCCATAATGATTATATATGTTGTAATTTATTAAGACATTCAATTTATGGGCGCTCCCTTAAGTCTTTCAGTATTTGTCACAATAAAAACATTATAAATATTATTGTATATATAAGTCCTTTTCTTTTTTCTTTGATATTTTTGAACAGTTGGGGCAGAGCCAAGATGGCAAACTGCAGACAGCTTTCTCTGTGAACTCCTTGGGACCTTCTCTCAGACCCAGACAAAGTGAGCCTTCGAACTGATTTTTGAGTGAGGGCTCCGTCAAACATTTGGACTACAACGCACTTCTATCAAAAATCTACCTTGAAAGAACTCCAGAGAAGGTTAGCCTCAGGGGAAATCGGCCACTGGTCGCGATCAGACTCCAGCCGGGCGGAAGTCAGGGCTGCGATAGAGGGGCGGATTTTAGGCACCCAGGAAGCCCCTGGGAGACGCCTGGTCCACTTTGCTCTGCTTGGGGGCAGGAGCTTTGGCAGATCTGCCTTTGGTAAAGGGTGGATCGAGAGCAGCTGAAGACGTGGTCCTAGTGCGAATCTAGCCTGACCAGCCTCAGACCGGAAGTCAACTCGGCAAACTGCCCCAGGGCAAATATAAATTGTTGCAGTATTTTTTGCTGGTGACTGATATCCCAACTTTAAATCATGAGCAAGAAGCAGAAGAGAGCTCTCACCATAGAAAGCTTTTACAGAGAAAAAATAGAACAGTCCCCAGATCCTGACATTATGAAAACAATCCCAGATGAAGCCACAAAGACAGACTTAAGTTGGTCTCCCTTTCAGAAGGCTTACCTGGATGATTGCATTAAGAATCTCAAAAGAGAGCTAGAAGAAGAATGGGGAAATAAATTGAGATCAGGGCAACAGAAATATCAAAAACTGGAAAATAGGACTGGTGAATTGGAAAAAGAAAACAGTTCACTGAAAAACAAAATTGGTGAATTGGAAAAAATCACCAATTCACTGGAAAATAAAAATGGTGAACTGAAAAACAAAATTGGTGAATTGGAAAAAGACAACAATTCACTGAAAAACAAAATTGATGAATTGGAAAAAGACAACAATTCACTGAAAAATAAAACTGGCAAAATGGAAAAAGAATGCATTGAATCAAGAAATTCAATTGGCCAGCTACAAAAGGAGCTAAAAAAGATAACTGAAGGAAATAATACTTTAAAAATTAAAATTGAACAAATAGAAGTAAATGACTCAATAAGACTTCAAGAATCAGTTAAACAAAAACAAAAAAATGAAAAAATAGAAGAAAATATGAAATATCTCCTAGGAAAAACAACTGACTTGGAAAACAGATCCAGGAGAGACAATTTAAGGATTATCGGACTCCCTGAAAGCCACGATGAAAAAAAGAACCTGGATGCTATCTTCCAGGAAATCATGAAAGAGAATTGCCCTGATGTTTTAGAATCAGAAGGCAAAATTGGCATTGAAAGAATTCACCAATCACCTCCAGAAAGAGACCCCAAAATTAAAACCCCAAGGAATATCGTGGCCAAATTTCAGGACTATTGCACCAAGGAAAAGATATTGCAAGCAGATATTTTTGAACAGTGGTACTTCTAAGTCAAAAATATGCAGTTTTATATTTTTTAGTCACAGTTTCAAATTGTTTTCAGAATAGATGGAGCAGTTCATAATCCCACCAAAAGTTCATTAAAACATGAGTTTTCCATCAGCCTTTACAGCATTTGTCACTTTTTTTTCCCATGTTTGTCAATCTGATGAACATGAGATAGAACCTTAGAGTTGCTTTAATTTCAATTTCCCTAATTAGTGACTTGAGGCATCTTTTCACCTGGCTTTTGATAGCTTGAATATTTTTGAAAACTTGCATACCTATTAACCACTTATCAGTTGTGGAATTGTTCTTATTCTTCTAAATTTGAATGCATTCCCACAACATTTTTGTTAGAGAAATGTGCTGTGAAGATGTTTTCCCATTTACCTGCTGCCCTTCTAATTTTAAATACCTTGGTTTTATTTGTGCAAAGTTTTTAATTTCATTCAGTCAAATTGCTTATTTTATCTTCTGTGATCATCTCTATCATTTGGTCATGAGCTCTTCCTGAATAATAGATCTAAAATATAATTCCTTTCTTGTTTCCTCTAAATGTATTTGTGATGCCATCCTTTGTATTTAATTGGTATATCCATTTGGAACATATATTTTATGATGTGAGATGTTAATGTGAGTCTAGTTTTCTCTAGATTGCTTTCCATTTCACTCAGGTTTGGGGAAATAGTGAATTATTACCATATCAGTTGGCATCTTTGGATTTATCAAACATTGGACTACTGTGTTTGCTTATATACTTGGTAGATTCCATGCTTCTCCAGGGATCAAGCCTTTTTTGCTAAAGGAGTACTCAATTTTTTTTGACAATGACTGCTTTGTAATATAATTTTAGATTTGATAGTCCTAAATCCTATTCCTTTCCAATTTTTTTTTCATCATTTTCCTTGAGATTTAAGTGGCACAGTGATTAGACTCTGAGTTTAGAATCAGAAAGATCTGAATTCAGATTCAGTTGCACATCCTAACTAGCTGTGTGACCCTGGCCAAATTATTTAACTCTGTTTACCTCAGCAGCAGCATCTATAAAATGAGCTGGAAAAGGAAATGGTTAATTGCTCCAATATCTTTGGCAAGAAAACCCCAAATGGAATCAGAAAGAGTCATATGCAACAAAAAAATGAAAGACAAACTAAATCATTTTGATGGTGAATATTTTGTAGTATAGTTTTAAATCTGATAGTTCTAGATGCTCTTGCTTCTCTCTTTTTCTTTTCATTATTTCCCTTGAGATTCTGTTTCTCCAAATGAATTTCATCATTATCTTTTTTTAGCTATAAAAAATAATGTGATACTTTTTCATATGATATGGAATAAATGAATTAAGTCAGGGATTATTGTCGTTTTTATTATATTGACTGAGTCTACCTATAAGCAAACAATGTTTCTCCAATTAATTGAATTTATCTTTATTTGTGGAAAGACTATATTATAGTTATATTCAGATAATTTCTCTTTATCTTGGAAATTTCAATGATTTTAAATGGGATTTCTCTTTTTTTCTCTTTTTTTCTGGTCTTTGTTCATAATATACAGAAATACTACTGATTTATATGCATTTATTTTATATCCTGAAACTTAGCTAAATTATTGTTTCAATGAATGTTTAGTTTAATCCTAAGATTCTGTAAGTAAACAAAACACTAATTGTGTTTATTCTTTGTCTCTGCTTATTCCCTCGGGTTTTTCTCTTGTTTAATGTTACTATGTCAAATAGTAATACTAATGATGGACATCTTTATCCCCTTTATCTTGTTGGAAAATGCTCTAGTTTAACCTCATGACATATGATGCTAGATCTTAATTTTAGACATATACTATTTATCTTAGTAAGGATAGGAATCTTTTTTTAACAAAAATGGGTATTTTTTCGCTTAATTTTTTTCAATTACATGGAAAAAATGTAACATTCATTTTTGAAAATGTTGAATTCTAAATCCCCTTCCTCCCTTACCCATTCATTTAGAATACACATAATTTGATATAGGTTATATATTTACAGTCATGCAATCCTTATTAACATCATAGTCATGTTATCAAAGACAACACAAACCAAAACAACAACAAAAAAAAGAAGACAGAAAAAGTTGTTTTTGTTTTTTGTTTTTTGGTTTTTTAAAGTATATTTAAATCTATATTCAGACTCCATTAGCTCTTTCTGTAGAGGTGAAAAATATTTTTCATCCTAAATAACTCCTTCAGAAGTGACTCAGAACATTGTATCTCTGAGAAAACCTAGGTCTTTTACAGTTAATCATCATACAATATTGTTATTGTGAAGAATCTTCTTCTGTTCTGCTAACTTCACTTTGCATGAGTTCTTATAACTCTTCCTGGGTTTTTCTAGTCATCATTTCTGATAGAACAATGGTATTTCATCACAATCATATTCCATAGATTATTCAGTCATGGCCCAATTGATGAGCTGAGCTTCTACTCAATTTCTTTGCCTATATGCTATATTCTAATATGCCATGCATATTTTTGTATAGATAGGTCCTTTTCCCAACTTTTTTTTTTTTAAATATCTTTGGGATACAAATCTAGTAGTGGTAGTTTTGATCATGATCAAGGGAATGCACAATTGATTGCTCTTTGGGCATAGTTTCAAAATGCTCTCCAGAATGGTTGTATCAGTTCACAACACTAATAATGCATTAGTATCCTAATATTCTCTAATAGGCATTTTTTCTTGTTAAAAAGTTTTTTTTTCTGAATCTAATTATGTAATCATATAATTTTTTGTCCTTTTCATTACTATGTTCTGCCAAATTTATGGTTTGCCTAATATTAAAGCAAACCTGTATTAATTGTATAAATCCTATACAATCATAATATGTAATCATTGTAATATAATTCTGTAGTCTCCTTGTTAATATTTTAGTTCATAATTTTATAGTAATATTAATTATGAATATTGGTCTTTAGAGAATCTTTGACTCTCCCTTGTTTAGGTAACAAGACTATATTTTTATCTTGGTAAGAATTTGATAGAACTTTTTCTTCAAAAATTTTCAAACAGCTTGCATAATATTTAAAGTAATTTCCCTTAAAGTAATGTATTGAATTCTTTTTGTAAATCCACCTAGATCTACAGTTTTATTTAATAGGGCTCATTGAGGATTTATTCAATTTTTATTTCTGATTTTAGATTAGGTCCTCTATTTCTTGTTATGTATTTCATATGCTCTTCCACTCTATTTCATATTTACCTGTATCTATTGTATCCCTTCATTTTGTCTACAATTTCTTTTCTAAGTAAATCTACCTTTTGGCACAGAGAATGGTCATTGTGAATTCTTCACATGACTTACCCTCAAGTTTTTGTGCCTGCCATCATCTGGTGTCTGCATCATCCACATATATTGTTTTGATCCTCAAGCCACATTATTTGGTGCCAACCCCTTCATCATAGATAACATCACAGACTCTTACTTGTTCCCTGTGCCCTCTTAGCTAGATTCTATTCTCATTTCTTTATTTACATTCCTATGCTAATCTTGTCCAGAAAAATAACTCCGGGTGATTTTTTTTTCTTGGACTTCCTGATTAGGATTTAGTCTGATTTTTGTTTTTCCTTTTGTTTTGTAATGCCATCATGCCATGGTATAGTTTCCATGGAAATATAGTGGTGGTTTTGGGGTCCCCTGACCTTGGGGGACTTCTATTCTGGTAATCTGATTCCAAAGTCTTCTGGTTTGGTCCCCTCACACACACACACCCAACCTAGGAATGCTGTTGTTCTGACAATCTGCCTAATTCTGAAGACCACTCCTCAATTCATTGCTGAGTGATAATCTTGTCAGAGAGAACCAAATTCTGGATACCATTCCTCCTTTCTATGTATGAGACATAGAATTAGAAGATCAATCATAGAAAGCTGGATAAATGTGTCTCCTTGCTTCTGTTTCTCTGCTAAATTCTTTTTTTTTTATTAATACTTTTTATTTGCAAAACATATGTATGGGTAATTCCTAAACATTAACCCTTACAAAGCTTTCTGTTACAAATATTTCCCCCCTACTCCCCACCCCTCCCCTAGATGGCAGGATATCCACTACTTGATAATTATGTTAGAATACTTAAGAAATCGAATATATGTATAGTTATTGCCACACATCATTTTTTGTGCAGGAGAAATCGTATCTACAAGAAAGAATAATCTGATAAAGGAAATACAATGCAAGCAAACCTCAATAGAGAACATGAAATTATTATGTTATGGTCCACATTTCACATCCCTCTCTCTGGGTGTATATGGCTTTCTTCACTGAACAATTGGAACTGGTTTGAAGCATTTCATTGTTGAAGAGAGTCATGTCCCTTAGAACTGGTCCTCATATACTATTGCTGTTGCCATGTATAATGATCTCCTGGTTCTGCTCATTTCACTCAGCATCAGTTCATGCAAGTCTCTCCAGGCCTCACTGAAATCGTCCTGATGGTCGTTTCTTACAGAGCAATAATATTCCATAACATTCATATACCATAATTTATTCAGCCACTCTCCAATTGATGGGCATCTACTCAGTTTCCAGTTTCTAGCCACCACAGAAAGAGCTGCCACAAACATTCTTACACATGTGGGGCCCTTTCGTTCTTTTATGATTTCTTTGGGATATAAGCCCAAGAGAAACACTGCTGGGTCAAAGGGTATGCACAGTTTGATAACTTTTTGAGCATAGCTCCAAATTGCTCTCCAGAATGGTTGGATCCGTTCACAGCTCCACCAACAATGCATCAGTGTACCAGTCTTCCCTCATCCCCTCCAACATTCATCGTTATCTATTCCTGTCATTTTAGCCAATCTGACAGGTGTGTAGTGGGACCTCAGAGTTGTCTAAATTTGCATTTCTCTGATCAATAGTGATTTGGAGCACCTTTTCATATGATTATAAATAGTTTTAATTTCATCATCTGAAAATTGTCTGTTCATATCCTTTGACCATTTATCAATTGGAGAATGGCTTGAATTCTTATAAATAAGAGACAATTCTCTATATATCTTAGAGATGAGACCTTTATCAGAACCCTTAAATGTAAAGATGATTTCCCAATTTATTGCTTCCCTCCTAATCTTGTCTGCATTAGTTTTGTTTGTACAGAAACTTTTTAACTTAATATAATCAAAATTATCCATCTGGTGTTCAATTAGGAGTTCCAGATCTTCTTTGGACATAAATTTATTCCATCTCCACAGGTCTGAGAGGTAAACTATCCTATGTTCCTCTAATTTGGTTATAATATCACTCTTTATATCTAGATCATGAACCCATTTAAACTTATCTTGGTGTACAGTGTTAGGTGTGGTTCCAGCCTTAATTTCTTCCACACTACTTTCCAATTTTCCCAGCAGTTTTTGCCAAATACTGAGTACTTATCCCAAAAGCTGGGGTCTTTGGGTTTATCAAACACTAAATTGTTAAAGTTATTGCCTAGATTGTCCTGATAACCAATCCTATGCCACTGATCGACTACTCTATTTCTTAGCCAGTACCAAATGGTTTTGATGACCGCAGCTTTATAATATAGTTTTATATCTGGTACAGCAAGGCCACTTTCATCTGTCTTTTTTTTTTTATTAATTCCATGGAAATTCTTGGCCTTTTGTTCTTCCAAATGAACTTTGCTAGTATTTTTTCTAGATCTGTAAAATAATTTCTTGGGAGTTTGATTGGTATGACACTAAATAAGTAAATTAGTTTGGGTAGTATTGTCATTTTTATTATATTCACTCGGCCTACCCATGAGCATTTTAAGTTTTTCCAATTGACTAAGTCTGATTTTATTTATGTGGAAAGTGTTTTGTAGTTTAGTTCATATAGTTTCTGACGTTTTCTTGGCAGATAGATTCCCAAATATTATATGCTATCATCCGTTATTCTGAATGGAATTTCTTTTTCTATATCTTCCTGCTGAACTTTGTTGGTAATATATAAAAATTCTGATGATTTATGTAGATTTATTTTGAATCCTGCAACTTTACTAAAGTTGTGAATTGTTTCTAGTAGTTTTTTAGTTGAGTCTCTAGGGTTCTCTAAGTATACCATCATGTCATCTGCAAAGAGTGATAATTTGGTTTCTTCATTACCTACTCTGATTCCTTTTATCTCTTTTTCTTCTCTTATTGCTAAAGCTAACATTTCTAATACAATATTAAATAGTAATGGTGACAGTGGGCAGTCTTGTTTCACTCCTGATCTTACTGGGAATGGTTCTAGTTTGACTCCATTACATATGATGCTTGCTGATGGTGTTAAGTAGATGCTACTAATCATTTTAAGGAAAAGCCCATTTATTCATTTACTCTCTAGTGTTTTTAATAGGAATGGGTGTTGGATTTTATCAAATGCTTTTTCTGCATCTATGGAGATAATCATATGTTTTTTGTTAGTTTGGTTATTAATATAATTGATTATGCTGATAGTTTTCCTGATATTGAACCAGCCCTGCATTCCTGGTATAAATCCTATTTGGTCATAGTGTACTATCCTGGAGATAACTTTCTGTAATTTTGTTGCTAAAATCTTATTTAAAATTTTGGCATCAATATTCATTAGGGAAATGGGTCTATAGTTTTCTTTCTCTGTTTTCACCCTACCTGGTTTCGCTATCAGCACCATATCGGTATCATAGAAGGAATTTGGTAGTATACCTTCTGTCCCTTTTTTTTCAAACAGTTTATATAGTATTGGATTTAATTGTTCTTTGAATGTTTGGTAGAATTCACATGTAAAACCATCTGGCCCTGGAAAATTTTTCTTAGGGAGTTGATTAATAGCTTGTTCTATTTCTTTTTCTAAAATGGGGCTATTTAAATAATTTATTTCCTCTTCTGTTAACCTGGGCAATCTATATTTTTGTAGATATTCCTCCATTTCATTTAGATTATCGAATTTATTGGCATAAAGTTGGGCAAAGTAACTCCTAATTATTACTCTAATTTCCTCTTCATTGGAGGAAAGTTCTCCCTTATCATTTTCGAGACTAACAA
>JAJPUD010008473.1:64589-88920 GCA_023553655.1 Myrmecobius fasciatus | reverse complement strand
TGATTCTTCAAGTCTTAGTGAGTCATTCACTTGCATTTGTTCAATTCTTATTTTTAAAGTGTTGTTTTCTTCAGTTACCTTTTTAAGCTCCTTTTGTAACTGGCCAATTTGTTCATTGCACTCTTTTTCCACTTCACTAATTTTATTTTTTAACAAATTGGTGTCTTTTTCATATCTCTTTTGCAGGGCATCATATCCTTCTTGCAAGATACTGTATCCTTCTTGCACTGATTTCAGTTTATTTTCCCATTTATCCTCCAGCTCGCTTTTGAGGTTCTTTATGCAATCTTCCAGAAAGGCCTTTTGAAAAGGGGACCAGTGATGGTCCTGGCTGTTTTTTTCTGGATTTTTGTCTAAAGGAACCTCTGGATCTGAGGTCGTTTCTTTGCCTTGATAAAAGCTGTCTATGGTGAGAGCTCTCTTTTGCTTCTTCATCATTTTTTTTTTTTTGACAGTGTGGATATCTCTTTAAGGTAGGGAAAAAAAAAAACCGCGACTGAAGAGGCTTTGCCCTGGGGCACTTCGGTGAGTTGACTTAAGGTGCTGGGCCAGTGGGGGCTAGGACTAAGTCTGAATTACTCCTTAAACAAGGCAAGTCTGTCAGAACACCTGCCCCCAATCAGGGCAGAGTGTCCCGAGTACCTCAGATAAACTCCAGGTGTTTGGAATTTGGAGTTTGGAGTTTGGAATTTCTTCCAAGATGAGCTGGGCTGAGTCCCACCCTCACTTCCGGCCTGCACAGGGGTCATCTATTTATCTCTTTGTCCGAGTCCTACTAACCTGATATGAAGTTATCCAGAGAACCGTGCCCAAATATTTCTGAGTTCATTGACTTGAAGATCAGTTCAGAGGCTTATTTTATTGTTGATTTGAGAGAAGATCAGAGGAGAGGCAGAAAGTCACCTTTTCACTCCGCCATCTTGGCTCCGCCCCCCCTTTTATTTTATTTTTAAAAGCTTATTTGACCTCTTCCGTAGCCTGAGACCAATTAATATTTTTCTAGGAGATTTTAGATGTAAGATGTTTCAGTTTTTAGTCTACATTTTGATTCTCCTTGTCACCATAGTCATTTTTTACTGTCAGAATCTTTTACTGTTTGCTCATTTCCCCAGCTCATTTCTTGATTCTCATTTTTTTGTTAAAGTAGACTCTCTTCCCAGGGTGAAGAGTGCATTGTCCCATTCCTGACAGGTTTTGTGCAGATGTTTTCAAAGAAATTTGTAGGGGCCTATAAATTTCCAATTTTCTGAGATCTAATGAGTGACAAGTTTACTATTTTCATGGTCTGTGCCATCTGGTATATCAGGGAACACAAACACTATTTTATTCTGGAATTGTGAGAATAACCACCACTATTCTTTAACCAAAACTCTGTTGTGCTAGTACTTCTTGCCCTGAGACTTTAAGCCAACATAGTGACCCAGGTCTAACTATAGACAAAGCAAGAGTCTTGACTCAGTGCTAGTGAAGATACTTTTATAATAACCTTCTCCCCATTGTTTGCCCCTCTTAACTTCTGTGCATTTAGAGTTCTAAAAGCAGCTGCTGCTGCCCCTACACACCTCTCAGATTGGCGAAGATCACAGGAAAAATAATGACACATGTTGGAGGGGATGTGGGAAAACTGGGACAGTGATGCATTGTTGGTGAAACTGTGAATGGATCCAACCATTCTGGAGAGCAATTTGGAACTATGTTCAAAAGTTATCAAACTGTCCATACCCTTTGACCCAGCAGTGTTTCTACTGGGCTTATTTCCCAAAGAGATTTTAAAGGAGGGAAAGGGACCAACATGTGCAAAAATGTTTTGGCAGACCTTTTTGTAGTGGCAAGAAATTGAAAACTGAGTGGATGCCCATCAATTGGAGAATGGCTGAATAAATTATGGTATATGAATGTCATGGAATATTATTGTTTTGTAAGAAACGACCAGTGGGATGATTTCAGAGAGGCCTGGAGAGACTTGCATGAACTAATGCTGAGTGAAATGAGCAGAACCAGATCATCATACATGGCAAAAACAAGACTATATGATTTTTGGTGGGCATGGCTCTTCTCAACAATGAGATGATTCAAACCAGTTTCAATTGTTCAATGATGAAGTGAGCCATATACACCCAGGGAGAGGCCTGTGGACCACAACATAAAATTTTTATTCTTTTTGTTCTTGTTTTCTTGAATTTTGTATTCTTTCTCAGGTTTTTTTTTCCCCTTCTTGATTGGGTTTTTCTTGTGCAGCAAGGTAATTGTATACATATATTGGATTAGCATATATTTTTATATATTTGACATGTAATAGACTATCTGCTATCTAGGGGAGGGAGTGAGGGGAAGAAGGGGAAAATTTGGAACAGAAAGTTTTGCAAGGGTCAATGTTGAAAAATTAACCATGCACATGTTTTGTAAATAAAAAGCTTTAATTTAAAAAAAGAAAATAGTTTCTATATGCTTCATTTTTACCATTCTAACCCTTTTAATGAGGAGAAAAAGATCATCCTATTTTCTATTTTCTTTAATGGTTTTCTATTAAATATTTTTAATAGATTGCATGTCATTTCTTTCAAACGTTAATATTATCATAGAGAAGGTAATAATGCTCTAGGATTCTGGGATTGTGATACAGTCAGAAAATCATGAAAGTGAAAAACAGAAAGTAATCTAAGTAGGCCCACATATTTATTTGATATTTTCAAATAGAAAAAAGCAACAAAAAGAAATTGGAGAAGAGTTTTGTAACTGAAGAAAAACAAGAAATATTCAGAAATTTGGTATCCCTTTTCATAACCTTTTATTCATTTTATTTCACTTACCAAATGGTTTCCAATAATTAGATCTATTTCTGAATGCATAATCAGAATTCTAACAAAGTTTATTAATTAATAAAAATGTTTTATGCAATAAGAATTGGGAAACCAGAAGCAACTCAACCCTCTTTTCCACTGAGTTCAGTAGATAGGAAACCTATTTTACAGAGGTTATAACAGATATGAATATATTTTATGCAAGTTATATAATATAAATACTTTCTATGAATATTAACTTTAAAGTGCTTTTTTGGTATTTTATGTTATTATTATTATTATTGTAATAGTTAAGGTTTTTTATTTTATTCATTTTTCTTTTTTTCTCTATTGTCTAGTGCATGGCTAGAGAATATTACAAAACCTCTGAGTTAACAAATTAACCTCCAGATGAAAAGGAGAAAAAAAAATGGATTTGGAAGAATAGTTGCTTTGAACTCCCATATGTAATATAAAGAAATAGAAGTAGAAAAAGATGAAGAAGAAGTACTTTTATGACATGACAGTGATTGCAACTTTGGAAGGGACATTTTTGTGTTTGGTTATCAATCTGGACAAATTGTTCCTTCAGCATTAGCTTTGAAGAAATAGGAAACTCACTTTCCTCATATGCTAAGACTATAGTATGCTGGAATTCTTTAATTAAAAGACAATCAGATTAGAGTTTTGTTCCATTTTATAATGAATATTTTGTTAAAAACTTAGATCTTTCCATTGATACATTTTAGTGATTGCTATTATCTAAATGGAAATAAAATATATGTTTGAAAGCAATGAAATACATCACAGACAAAAACCTATTATATGAATTGTCTTATCCTTTTTATCTAGAGGCAAATCATCAGCTCTGATCCTCATAGATTACTGTTTTAATAGTATTCAGTTGCCTCTAGTATTTCTGGCACATAGTGTATTCTCTTAGATCATTATATAGCATTTTCTAACACTGCATCAGTTATGGTCTCCAGTAGAATTAAATTAGTTTGTCTTCATATATCTTTCAACCTTTTATCAGTTCTATTCTTGATTTTCTTTCCCCAGTGAAATACAAAGTATTTTTCCCAATAAAATGTTTGGAACATGAAACTTGATAAGGCAGGGCACATATCCTCCTTTGTATTTGCTGGAATTGTTTAAAAAACCAGAGGCAATCTGAAATATCACTTTGTTTCTTTCCATTTTCCTTTGAAGGTTGCAAGAGCCAACTGATTTCCAGGAGAAATATTAGGGAGTCCATAAATATTAGGCTTTCATTTTCCATGATAACTTTACTGCTCATGGCCAATATCATGTTTAGATTTGCCATCACCTTTAAGGGATGAAAAGATCTGAACTTTAAAAAAAAGTATAAGAAGACATTGCTTTTCTCTGTAACATGAAAAGATTATCAATCTTTGTTTTTGCTGACCATAAACTTATCACTTTCAAGCAACAGAAGGGAAAAATGGAAAATTTTAAAAATAATAATAAAGATGGGAATGAGTTTTGAAATTCTTTGGGGTTATGGGAATTAAAGATATTCTAAGTACTGAGGAAGTTTTTGTGTTCCCATTATAGGCAATAAGATATAAATTGTTCAGAGAATAATCTATATATTCCAAGAATGGACTTTGAATATAGGACCTATATGTTTACTTTTCCTTCTACATGTTAATTTCTTAACTGTTCATGTATCATTCACAAACAAACTATAATTCCATTTTATTTCCAAAAATTTAAGCTCTTTTTCTGAGGACTCTTACTCAGGGTGATCTTTTATGTGGAAATATATTCTCTCATTATTTAGCTTCTCTTGTCTCAATGCAAAAAATGTTAAATTATATCAAACTCTCCTTAAGAGAAGATATCTCATCTTTTATTTTATTACAGACTTGATGCCATAGTATACTACTTGGCTGCATTTTTATATATTAAAAAACCTAATAGAGGATATAAAACAGACGGATGGTCAGATAGACTGATAGACACATTTGAGTACTAAATTTCTATTTGGATGCTTTATGGGAAAATGTGAAGATGATCCCAGATTGTAAAAGATTATTCCATCAAAATGCAAGCTAAGGCAGCTTCTATAAACCTGGAAATATTCCCATAAAAGTAGAATAGAACTTACTTGAGTCATAAGAGATGTTTCAATGAAATACCAGCCTCACTAAATTCATCTCTACTGGACTTATGTTTAAGTGCTGACTATTTAGGCTACAATCCATGAAATTCTCTAAAGTGAAAAAAGATTGTGGTTTGTACAGTAGGGATAGTTGTTATTCAATTGTTTTAAATCATATCAGCTCTTTGTGGTCCCATTTAGTTTTGTTTGTTTGTTTGTTTGTTTTGTTTTGTGATTTGCAATGATACTTGTGTGACTTGCCATTTACTTCTCCATTTCATTTTGCAGATAAGGAAAGGGAGGCAAACAAGGTAAAATGGCTTACTTAGGGCTACATAGCTAATTAGGCCAGATTTTACTTCAGGAAGATGAGACTTTTTCATTCTAAGACTGTTATATTGCATCAACTAGCTGCCCCTAAAAAATCTTGAAGTTCTAAATAAATGTAATACAATGATTTATGCTCAGCAATGGTATGGACCACTTCAAGGAAAGATATAATGTAAAGCTAAAATAGAAGAGGCATTATTAATAGAGAAATTTCATACATGCACCTGTTGACAGTGATCATTGTGCTGATTTTATTTGGCCTTATTATATTATAATAGGGACTTAGAAATCATCACTCAACAGGACAATTGACCAAGCCATCCATGCTGGAGAAATAAAGTGATAGAAAATATATGGAGCTCTGATCGTTTTTTGCAATTGGGTGGGTTTTCTATTCAACTAGCTCATTATTACAAAGAATCTAAACATGATAACTGTCTGAATAACACTTTACATAATACTCTTCTGGCTCCTGGGAGAAAGACATAATGGATATTGAGTCTCTTCACATGCAATCATCTGATCACCCAAGTGACTAGTCCAACAACCAAAGAAAAATCAAGTCAAACAAAATATCAACTTTGGAAGTAAAGAGAAGACAGAGATTCTTCATATTGATTTCCCCAGTTCATCCCTGGGGCAGAGATATTGAGAAAACTTTTCTTCTTCTCATAATTTTTCTTAAACTAAAAAGCAGAAAAATATTCTGGCAAACTAGATTCAGAATGGTAGTTTTACAGATTAAGAACACATGAAATAATTTAACTTCTTTTCATTTGATTGAATTTTTCTCTTTTGACTGACACTATTCCCTAATTTGTCAAGACTGGAAAAGAAAAGGTATAAAATATGATATCTTACATATTTAGTAATTTAAACCAAAAAGTTGAGAACAGAAAAATCCTGTGAAAAATCATGGGATTTTTAAAAATGGTTTATTTTAGAGGAAAAAAGAAGTAAAATGTTAGCATGTATGAATGACTATTTTGAGCACAATCATGACCTTACAAAAATAAAATTGTCACCTCAAATTAAAAGTTATGTTGAAAAGAACTTTAAATTAATCAGAATTTTTTTTCAGAAAAAGAAGTACTAAAATATAGAAACTATGTATGGCTAAAAGGTTCACAATGTAATGGAATTTCACATTTGAATATGAAGTCAGAGGTCACCAGGTCTAACCAGAAAAATTTTTCAATGAATTCAATGTCCTTCTGTTCTTTTCATGATGAATTCTAATAGGAAGAAAGCCACTCTTTCCAGGGCAGTCTTTGCTTCCATTTACATGAGAGAATCTCTAATTGTTAAGAAGTTTTGGTTTTATTTTTCTTTCCCTTGACAGGTAGAGCTATCTAAATAAAAGCTTGAAAACAGGAAATGGAAAATATATTTCTATTATAATATATTAAATAAGATATATTTCTTATTTAAATGCTTCTTAATTAACAGTGATGTTTCTGTCGTAGTAGAGGATTGTTTTATCCTTTCAATTACCCGAATGAGAAAATGGAGGGATATGTTATAATGTAACTTATGATATAATGAATACATACTTATATTGACTACTATTCTTACTTCCTACTCTCCTGCTCATGAGTAATGTAGAGAAAGCATGGTCTCCACAAATTTCTTTATGTTTAAATTTGGCAGCAATATTACTGACCAGATTAAATGATTCTAACTAGCTTTGATCAAGACAGCAACTTGAGAGAAACTGTTAGATAGGAACTATATGTAAGCAGAAACTATACAGGTTTCTGGGAAATGGTTTCATTGGCAGGGACTGCTCTTTTCCACAAACTATGTCTGAATTTATGCACTTGCTTTGACCTTTAAATACAATTGTTCATCTTTAAGTTTGGCAAACTGTGTGCTAGCAAATGGATACAGAGGTAACACACTGTGTGATGATGTATAATGAGTTTCCCAGATTTTCTGAGTAGGAGCAATTAGATACAGGTGAGACATCTTCTGGCATATATTTGAACCCTTCCTGTCACTCAAATTCCTCTGAATGTAGTCACTTCTTACTCTGAAAGCTAAGGAATCAATAAAAAAGTGATGACTTTAATCATGAGCTTTATTCTCTATTTATGCATTAGATGTTAACATTTTTTTCCAGAGCTTAGAGGGGAAGTTTTATTTTTTAACTTCATATTCTGTCTTAGATTCAGGTCCATATTTTTTGAATTGCATAACCTATTATTTATGGCTGATATTTCTTCTCTTCTCTCTCTCTCCTCTCTCTCTTCATTCTCTCTTTCTCTCTCTGTCTGTCTCTGTCTTTTGCTTTCTATGTCTCTGTGTCTCTGTCTGTGTCTGTCTCTATCTTTCTGTATATCTCTGTCTCTGATTCTGTCGGCGTCTGTTTCTATGTCTGTCTGTCTGTCTGCTTCTGTCTCGATCTCTGTCTCTGTCTCTCTGTCTGCCTGTCTCCCCTCCCTCCCTCTCTGTCTCTGTTTCTCTCTTTCTCTTCATGGTAAAATATTTCTAGCTATGAAGAAAATTATCCAGCTGAAAGTTTAAGCTAGGCAGTTATAGGATGATCAAGATAGTTATATATGTATCTAATTTCTATTGAAAAAATTATTTTGTGAAGTTTTTAATGATTTCAAATGCTAAAATTTAAAAATTAAGTGCTCCCCCAGAGTGCTCTGATCCAGGACAAAGTCTAATCACTGCTTTAGTGGTCTTAGCTAGGTTTGAATAAATTTAACATGATCTGCCCATTTTTGGAATTTTTGGCAAACTCTACTGGACTCATCCATTATTAGCTACATTTCAAGCTTTACAGGCTCAAAGTAATGGAATTATAGGCTCCCTTTAGTTGAGGGTATATTACCCTGGTTATTTCACTATATGCTTCATGCTGGGCTAGAAGCTACTCAGCATCTACACTCAAAGTCATATAGCTACTGTTTGCTTCTGAATTTGCTCAGGGCTCTGTACCTAAAATAGGACCTGAGATCACTTCTCCATCAAGGGATCCCACCCCTCCAGCTAACACCAGTCTTTTCAACTTTTATAAAGTTCAGCAAATTATAGTATTTCTCTATAAATCTGAAACCTCTTCTTGATTCTCTTTGTATTTATCAGATCTTCTGAAGAAAAATTCTGACTAGACTCTATAATTTCTACAGGATAAAAGAATGGTGTCAACTGTCAAAAAATGAGTCACTGGAAAGTTTCCCACTAGGATTTTCTTATCAGAACTTGATCTGGAAATTTCTTTATATCCTTGGAAAAATGGTAAGGGAAGCTAAGTTGTTCTTTTTTCTTCTACTCTGCCATCTTGTCTCTCCCCTCTACAATGGATTTTTGAGGAGTGATTATTTGAACTCTTATAAGATGGATGCATCCTAGAATATTTATATCTAGAGGAAGAATGCACCAAGGTATATTGTTTTTTTTTTAAATTTTATTTTATTTGCAAAACATATGTAAGGGTAATACTTCAACGTTAACCCTTACATAGTTTTCTGTTACAGATTTTTCCCCCCAACTCCCCACTCCTCCCCTAGATGGCAGGATATCCACTACGTGTTAATTATGTTAAAATATGTGGCAAATCAAATATATGTATATGTATTTCCAAACTTATCATTGTTGTGCAAGAAAAATCTTATCTACAAGAAAGACATATCAGATAAAGGAAACACAATGTAAGCAAACATCAATCAAGAGTATGAGAATGTTATGTTGTGGTCCACATTTCACATCCCTCTCTCTGGGTGTATATGGCTTTCTTCAGTGAACAATTGGAGGTGGTTTGAAACTTTTCATTGTTGAAGAGAGCCATGTCCATCAGAATTGATCGTCATATAGTACTGTTGTTGCCATGTATAATGATCTCCTGGTTCTGCTCATTTCACTCAGCATCAGTTCATGTAAGTCTCTCCAAGCCTCTCTGAAATCATCTTGCTGGTCATTTCTTACAGATCAATAATATTCCATAATATTCATATACCATAATTTATTCAGCCATTCTCCAATTGAAGGGCATCTATTCAATTTCCAATTTCTAGCCACTACAAAAAGGGCTGCCACAAACATTCTTGCACATGTGGGGCCTTTTCCTTCCTTTATGATTTCTTTGGGATATAAGCCCAATAGAAATGCTGCTGGGTCAAAGGGTATGCACAGTTTGATAACTTTCTGAACCAAGGTATGTTGTGAGTAATAGTAATCATCTTAAAAGGAAGTATTGTCCAATGAATTAAACAGGAGATTTGGATTAAAAAAGAACTGGGTTTTAAAAACTGTTTCATATGTATCAATTTGTGCCCTTAATAAATGAACACATGCGGAAAGTCTGAACCTTAGTTTTCCAATCTCTAAAGTAGAGATAATGATAATTATAATAACTACTTCATAGGTTTTCTCTGAAACTAAATGATGTCATGTATTCAAAGTTGTCAATTAGTTGAATTTTTATGGACATGAAAGATCAATATTTTGATTGAAGCATGATTCAGAAAAAAGTGATTGTTACTGTTGGTATTTTCTAGCGTTTTTGCATGGTTTCTCATAAAATGTAGTTTTCAAGAAGTTATATGGATGTGTTCAAAGAGACAAAATAAATCTATGTACATTTCAACTTACTAAAAGCAAACAGTTGTATTATGTATTAACAAACCCCAAACACTCTAGTAATCTATTTCCTGTTTTTGTTAAGTATATTTGAGATTTATTCTAAGGATTTTGATTTCCACCTGGCTTTCATTCTCTACTAGTAATACATGAGATATCTATGGAATGCCTTTTTACAATTATAATTCTGAGAACGCTGCACATCACTTGAAAAAGAGCATTAAAGAAAACCATAGGTTTAGAAACCAAAGATCTGGTTTTTGAGGGGGGAAACAAAAGAAAAAGAAAGAAATTTGTCTTTCCCTATTGTACCAGACTACAATTTGTGTATACTTATGCACCTACCCTTATCTATAAATCTTTGCTAGACTCTTCATTGTACAGAACATCCCTGGAGGAGTATGGACAGGGGGATTTAATAAACTGAATGAAAGCCTTGTTTTATTTTTTCTGTGTGGTTAATCACCAGTACAAACAAGAATGCTGACAAAAATAAGAAATTTCATCATAAAGCTAAGTAATTTTAGGGTCCAGAGGAGAATAATGAAAAAGATTAACGGCTTGGGAAATCGACCCTGGAAATCTGAGAAATTGATATTTGGTTTGGTGAAAAGGAGCATCATATTGACAGAAAGAATTTAAAGAGGGTACATTGGGCCATTCACCTTGCCCTGAAGCAAGGGATTAAGTACTATATAATTGACAACATACAAACCAAAGGAAGGAAGACCTGGGTTCAAATCCCCCTTCTTACAAATTAGCTCTGTGAATGTCCCTTAGTACCCATGAAGCTGAGCTATCTCTTCTTTAAAATAAGGATAATAAAACTTAAACATCTTAGGGTTTTTTTGAAATCGAAAATGAGATCCTTCTGTGAAAATGTAAACTACTATTATCTAAAACAACTTCCAGAACCACTTCTCACTTTGTTTTCATTTTTGACATTTTTCCTAAAGTTTTCCTCTTTGTTGTATCCATAAGTAAAATCTTAATCTAGGCCATGCATATCATCTGCCTTAAATACTGACTTTTATTCACTTTCTGGTTATATGAATTGCCTTTCTCTGATAAAGGTACAGAATAAAATCAGTTAAACGCACAACTGGAGAATGCAAATCTTTGCTGTAGAATCCTATCCATTTGAATATGTTATTTTTTCCCCCTTTACTTCATTATGTTCCACTTCCCTTCAAGTTTCCCAGAAGCTTGATTAGGCTGTTTCTGTGTTCAGAATCCTTTCTATACTTTAAACATGCAATGCCCTCCCCTCACGTTTTTTTTTTTTTTTTGTTTGTTTGTTTGTTTGTTTGTTTTTTTTGTTTTGTTTTTTTTTGTGACAACTGCAAACCTTTTAAAATACTTACTAGACAAATATTTAATTACACATTCTATAATTGTCCTGTTAATACATATGAAGATCCTAAGTATATCATAGTGATCAAAATCCTTCCCCTTCCATTTTTTTAAACTGAGAAATTTACCCCTTTTTCATCCTGTAGCATTGCTCCAGGTTTCTATGAGTGTTTAAAGTCCAATAAAAGGAATTATTTAATCTCACAATCAATTCTTTCCACAATCTGGGTGCATTTCAACTGAAATTAGTAACTTGAATTCTTGGAAATCTCATAAAGGAATTCAATGAAATCTGACATTCCTTAACTTTAATACTTGAAATGTGTTTTACCAATTTTATCTCAGTTGATCTTCACAATATCCTATTAAGGCAAGTATTTTATTTTTTCTATTCCCATTTTAAATAATAATAATGATCAGAGAAATAAAGTAATTTGCAAGATGGTCAATCAATTAGTATGCATCAGAGGCTGGATCTGAATTCAGGTTTATTCTGACTCAAAAGTACAACACATTTTTTAATATAAAATACTGAATGTTTACACTTTCCTCACTGATGTTGGATTTCAATTACCTGTTAAGCACAATACTGTGCCCTTTTAAATGTGAAGATAATTCTCTTCACCATTAAAGAGACAAATAAGGAATATTCTACCTTTCTTCATCATATATTATCCTGGCCCAAAGAAACCATATTAGTGCCCTTATTTTTTTTGTTTGATCCCATTATTACCATTTAACATTTTTCTTCTTCTTTAACAATATCACTATACAAGTATTCCAAAGAAATTTTTAAAAAAAAGGAAAAGGAGTTAAATGAACAAAAATATTTATAGCAGTTCTTTTTTCAGGGCAAAGAATTGGAAATTGAGTGGAAACCCATCAAATTGAGAAGGACTGAACTATGCTATTCTTTTTATTCATCTTGTTGACTGATCTTTTTTCTACATTGTATATACGTCGTTAAAAATTTTTAAACTTTATTGAATGTATTTATATTTTTCACATAACAATAATTTCCTACATATAGGCTCTCTGTCCTATTCTCTCATGACAACACACAAGGCAATAGAAAAAACAGAAAGAAGCCAAGAAAAAGTGATCCAGGTAGCAACTATTCCTCTGCTGATTTTTCAAAATCAATGTTTAGAGGCACATGAAATCAGGATTCAATAATCACATTTATTCTATGTCCTGATATTTCTTTCATGATTCTGCTTATTTCACTGGATCAAATCAAAGATTCTTTAGGAGGCTTTCTGAATTGCTTATATTCATTGTTTCTAAGAATACAACACTCCTTTTCCCATTCATATGCAATGATTTGTTTAATAATTATCTGATTGAAGTGCAGAACTAAGACAGCAGAGAGAAGCCAGAAAGTTGCTTAAGTTTTCCTTAATTTCCCTTGAAATCAGTGCTAAATGAAGCCTGTAAGAAGATTCTGGAGTGACAGAACCCACAAAAAGATGGAGTGATACAATTTTCCAGCTTAAATAACTTAGAAAGCCTTAAAGAAAAATCTTTCTCACTTGGGTAAAAGGAGTGTGTGGCTCAGCACAAGCAATATTCAAGGAAGCTGTCAGGAGGACATTAGTCACAGAAGAGATTAGCAGTGAAGGCCCCTTCCCTTGGTCCTGACTCAGCAGGCCATTGACTCAGCAAGTTAGCCATAAGTCTTCCAACTCAGTGGAAAAGACAAATTTGGAGCACACCAAATGCAGCAAAATAGGCTTAATTAAACCAGGGAAATCAGTGTTATGGGAAAACCACTGACTCCTCCAGCCTTAGTGTGGAAAGCCAGTGACTAGACCCCTTTCCCCCTACAAAAGAAATTTGGTACAATCTTTCCCATGCCCTGGAAGCAGAGTTCAACTTTTAAAAATAAGCAAAAAACAAAAGGAGCCCTAATCATAGAAACCTATGGGGACAGGGAAGATCAGAATACAAACTCAGAAAAGGACAGGAATTAAAGATTGCCTACATGTGAACATTTAAAGGGGGATATGAATTATTCTCAACCTCAAAATATTTTCTTGGAAGAGCTCAAAAATATTTTAAAAATCAAGCAAGAGATGTAGAAGGAAATTGTGAAATGAAATGAGAGTTATGCAAGATAACTATTAAAAAATAAAGTCAACAATCTGGATATAAAGAGTGATACTATAAGTAAATTAGAGGAATGTAATATAGTTTACCTCTCAGACCTATGGAGATGGAATAAATTTATGTCCAAAGAAGAACTGGAACTCTTAATTGAAAACCAGATAGATAACTTTGACTATATTAAGTTAAAAAGTTTTTGTACAAACAAAATCAATGCAGACAAGATTAGGAGGGAAGCAATAAATTGGGAAATCATCTTTACATTTAAGGGTTCTGATAAAGGTCTCATATCTAAAATATATAGAGAATTGTCTCATATTTATAAAAATTCAAGCCATTCTCCAATCAATAAATGGTCAAAGGATATGAACAGACAATTTTCAGAGGATGAAATTAAAACTATTTATAGTCATATGAAAAGGTGCTCCAAATCACTATTGATCAGAGAAATGCAAATCAAGACAACCCTGAGGTACCACTTCATACCTGTCAGATTGGCTAAAATGACAGGAAAAGTTAATGATGAATGTTGGAGGGGATGTGGGAGGGCTGGGACACTGATGCATCGTTGGTGGAGCTGTGAACGGATACAGCCATTCTGGAGAACAATTTGGAGCTATGCTCAAAAAGTTATCAAACTGTGCATACCCTTTGACCCAGCAGCATTTCTATTGGGCTTATATCCCAAAGAAATCATAAAGGAAGGAAAGGGCCCCACATGTGCAAGAATGTTTGTGGCAGCCCTTTTTGTAGTGGCTAGAAACTGAAAATTGAATAGATACCCTTTAATTGGAGAATGGCTGAATAAATTATGGTATATGAATATTATGGAATATTATTGTTCTGTAAGAAATGACCAGCAAGATGATTTCAGAGAGGCCTGGAGAGACTTACATGAACTGATGCTGAGTGAAATGAGCAGAACCAGGAGATCATTATACACGGCAACAACAGTACTATATGACGATCAATTCTGATGGACATGGCTCTCTTCAACAATGAAATGTTTCAAACCACCTCCAATTGTTCACTGAAGAAAGCCATATACACCCAGAGAGAGGGATGTGAAATGTGGACCACAACATAACATTCTCATTCTCCTTGATTGATGCTTGCTTACATTGTGTTTCCTTTATCTGATATATCATTTGTGTAGACAAGATTCTTCTTGCACAACAATGACAAGTTTGGAAATATGTATACATATATTCGATTTGCCAATATTTTAACATAATCAACATGTAGTGGATATCCTGCCATCTAGGGGAGGGGTGGGGAGTTGGGGGGAAAAATTTGTAACGGAAAGCTATGTAAGGGTTATTGTTGAAGAATTACCCACACATATATTATGCAAATAAAATAAAAAAAATAAAGTCAACAACTCAGAAAAAAGCATAAAAATGGCTAAAGGCAACATCTTAAAAATAGATTTGGCAAAATGGAGGAGAATACACTTTAAAAAGCAAGGCCTTAAAATTGAATTGTCAAAATGAAAAGAAAATTCACTGAAGAAAGCTTTAAAAATAGAATTGGCAAAATGGAAAAGTAAGTTTTAAAACCTTTAGAATAACTTTGGAATTGGAATTATATAACAATCAACCTGAAAAATAGATGCAGGAAAGATAATTTAAGAATTATTGGACTATCTGAAAGACATAATTTAAAAAAAGAAAAGATCCTGGAAACATCAAATTATCAAAGGAAATGGCTCTTTTATCTTAGAAATAGAGGATAAAATAATCATTGAATAGTTACATCAGTAACTTTCCAAAGAGACCCCAAAATGAAAGCTCAAAAAAAAATTCCAGCAACAACAAGTTAAGGAGAAAATACTCGAAATGGCCAAAGAGAAACAATTCAAATATGTAGAGTTAAAATCAGTATTAGCTAGGACTTAGCAGCTTGCAATTGAAGCAGGACCTGGAATATGGATGACATTCCAGAAGGAAAAAGTAATGGGATTAAAATCAAGAATCAGCTACCACACAAAATTGAATATAATATTTCATGGGAATATATGTATATTTAATGAAATAGGAAACTTTCAATCATTTCTGCAGAAAAGACAACTAAACAGAAAATTTTATCCTCAAATACAAGATTCAAGAGAAATATAAAAAGTTAAACAAGAAAAATGCTATTTAAACATTAAACTGCTTATATCCTTACCCAGAAAGATGGTACTGTGACTTTTGAGAATTAACTTTATTGGAGCAGTTAGTAGGGGTATGCATAGACAGAGGGTGTGGGCATAAGTTGACTTTGATATGATAATACATACACACACATAAATTGGGTAGTAAAAAGAATTTTACTGGAAGAAGAGAAAATAGGACATAAAATGGGGTAAATTATATTACATGAAGAGGCACAAAAGACCAGGTAAAGTAGAGGGAAAGGAGCGAAAGAAATGGTTGAATTTGTCTCAAACACAGACTTGGTTATAGAAGAGAAGATCAATGAATTGGTTTTGCAACAATTAAAAAAAAACTACAAAAAAACCAAATTAAAAACCCCAAATACCAAACTTGAAATTCTGAAAACAAAAGGAGAGATTAATAAAATTGAAAGTAAAAAAAAAACAAAAAAAAAAACAAACAAAAAACTATTGATTCAATAAATAAAACTAAGAGTTGGTTTTATGAAATAACCAACAAAATAGATAAATCTTTAGTTAATTTGATTAGAAAAAGGTAAGAGGAAAATCGAATTGTTGGTCTCAAAAATAAAAAGGGAGAATTTTCCACCAATGAAGAGGAAATTAGTGTAATAATAAGGAGTTACTTTGCCCAACTTTATGCCAATAAATTTGATAGCCTAAGTGAAATGGAGGAATACCTACAAAAATATAGATTGCAAAGATAAATATAAGAGGAAATCCATTACTTAAATAGTCCTATTTTAGAAAAAAAATAGAACAAGCTATTAATCAACTCCCTACAAAAACATCCCCAGGACCAGATGGATTTACATATAAATTCTATCAAATATTCAAAGAACAATGAACTTCAATACTATATAAACTATTTGAATAAATAGGGAATGAGGGACTCCTACCAAATTCCTTTTTATGACACAGACACAGACTGATACCTAAACCAAGTAGGACAAAAAAAAAGGGAAAGAAAATCATAGACCCATCTTCCTAATGGATATTGATGCAACAATTTTAAGTAAAACATCAGCAAAGAGATTATAGAAAATCATTTCCTCGATAATAAACCATGACCAAGTAGGGCTTATACCAGGAATACAAGAATGGTTCAATAAAGCTATTAGCATAATTGACTATATCAATAACCAAATTAACAAAAAAAAATATGATTATCTCAATAGATGCAGAAAAAGCATTTGACAAAATCCAAGATTCATTCCTATTAAAAACACTAGATGGTATAGGAATAAATGGACTTTCCTTAAAGTAGTCAGTAGCATCTACTTAAAACCATCATCAAGCATCATATATAACAGGGCTAAACTGGAACCTTTTCCAATAAGATCAGGGGTGAAACAAGATTGCCTACTATCATCATTACTATTTAATATTAGAAATTAGAAATGCTAGCTTTGGCAATGAGAAGAAAAATAGATTAAAGCAATTAGAGCAGGCAATGAGGAAACCAAATTATAACTTTTTGCAGATGATCTGATGGTATACTTAGAGAACACTAGATAATCAACTAAAAGCTATTAGCAATAATCCACAAGTTTAGCAAAGTGGCAGGATTCAAAACAAATCCACATCAATCATCAACATTTTTATACATCACTAACAATATCCAATAGCAAGCAATACAAAGAGAAATTTCATTTAAAATAAATGTCGATAGTATAAAAATCCTTGGGAATGTATCTGCCAAGCAGAATTCCGTAAGTATATGAGCAAAACTACAAAACACTTTCCACACAGATAAAAGCCAGATCTAAAGAAGTGGAAAAATATCAAATGCTTTTGGATAGGTCAAGTGAATATAAGAAAGAGGACAAAACTAACTAAACTAATCTATTTATTTAGTGCTATACCAACCAAACTCCTAAGAAACTATTTTACTGGCTTAGAAAAAATAACAGCAAAATTCCTGTAGAAAAACAAAAAGTCAAGAATTTCAAGAGAATTAATGGAAAAAAAAAAAAAGCAAATGAGGGTGGCCTAGCTGTACCAGATCTAAAACTATGTTATAAAACAGCAATCAACAAACCATTTGGAACTGGCTAAGAAACAGACTAGTTGATCAATGGAATAGTTCAAGTTCACAAAACAGAATAGTCAATAACTACAGCAATCTAGTGTTTGACAAACCCAAGTCCCCAGCTTTTGGAATAAGAACTCACTATTTGACAAAAACTGCTGGTAAAATTGGAAACTAGCATGGCAGAACTAGGCACTGACCCACACCTAACATCTTATACCACGATAGGGTCACAATGGATTAATGATTTAGACATAAGAAGTGATATTATAAGCAAATTAGAAGAACACAGGATAGTTTACCTCTCATATCTGTGTTGAAGGAATGAATTAGCCACCAAAGAAGAACTGGAATGAATTATTGAAAACAAAATAGATAATTTTGATATATCAAATTAAAAATTTTTGTACAAATAAAACCAATGCAGACAAGACTAGAAGGATGTAATAAACTCGACAAACATTTTTACATTCAAGGGTTCTGATAATGGCTTCATTTCTATAACACATAGATAATTGGCTCAAATTTATAAGAATTCACACCTTTCTACAATTGATAAGTGATCAAAGGATATGAACAATTTTCAGAAAGAAAAGTTTAAAACCATTTCTGAAGTATATGATAAGTTGCTTTAAGTCACTATTCATCAGAGAAATGTAAATTAAGACAACTCTGAGGTACCACTCCCATCTCTCAGATTGGCTAAGATGACAGGAAAAAATAATGATGAATATTGGTGGGAGTGTGGGAAAACTGGGACACTAATATATTTTTGGTGTTGTGAAGTGATCCAATCATTCTGGAGAGCAATTTGCAATTTTGCCCAAAGGACTATCAAAATGTATATCTAGCAGTGTTTCTACTGGCCTTATATCCCAAAGAAATCTTAAAGGAGAGAAAAAAAGCCACAAGTACAAAATTGTTTGCTCTTTTTGAAAGTGGCAAGAAACTGGAAACTTGAGAGGATGACTATCACTTGGAGAATGCCTGAATAAGTTATGTTATGTGAATGTTATAGATTATTATTGTTCTGTAAGAAACAACCAGCAGGATGATTTCAGAGAGGCCTGGAGTGACTTACATGAACTGATGCTAAGTAAAATGATCAGAACCAGTAGATGATTATATATGGTAACAACAAGGTTATATGATGATCAATTCTAATTGAAATGGCTCTTTTCAACAATGAAATTATTGAGATCAGTTCCAATGATTTTATATTGAAGAGAGCCATCTACACCCAGGGAGAGGACTGTGAGAATTGAATGTGGATCACAACATAGCACTTTCACTCTTTTTGTTGTTTGCTTCCATTTTATTTTTCTCATTTTTTCTTTCCTTTTTGATTTTATTTTTCTTGTGTAGCAAGATAATTTTGTAAATATGTTTTCATGTAGTGGATTTAATATATATGTACATATATATATATACATATATATATATTTTACCACATTTATCATATACTGCATTACTTTCCATCTAGGGGATGGAGCGAGTGCTATGTGGTGAAAAATTGGAACACGTTTTGCAAGCATTAGTGTTGAAATATTATCTAGGCATATGTTTTGAAAATTAAAAAAAACTTTAATAAAAAATAATTTTGTTGATTTTCTTTTTCTTACTGTCAAAATTTCTTCATTAGCAAATTGACATCTTTATTGCATACATAATTCACCAGCCCCATGGTTACCTCCAAAATATTAGGATGTTGTTTCTTAGAACTTATGTATATCTTTTTTTTGTTATTAATAGGAAGAAAAGGACTTCCTTCCCGGGGTGGAGCCATGGTGGTGGAGATCAGACAGGAGTCTCTGTAATCTCCTCTAACCTTCCCTCAAACCAACAACATATGAAGCCTCTACACTGATTTTGAAGCAAAAAAATCCACAATATCTGGAGGACAACACGATTCTAGAAGAAGATACTCTGGAAGAACCTCAAAACAGGACTGATCAGCACCAGAAATAATTCAATCAGCAGAGCTGCTCAGTACCTGAAATAATTCAATCAGCAGAACTGCCCATTTCCTGAAATAACTCAATCAGAAGAACTGCCCCAGGGCAAATTAAAGCAGCTGTCCCACCTTTGCCCTAAACAGACCTCACACCTTTAAAAAAAAAGAATAAAAAACCAAAAAGAGCTCTCACCATAGACAATTTTTAATGTAGAGAGAGAACAGACCTCAAATCCTGAGGCCCATAAAGGTAAAGCAACTCCAGAAAAAGCCCCAAAGAGAGACATAAACTGGTCTCCATGTCACAAGGCTTTCTTTGAAGATTGCATAAAAAATATTAAAAGAGAGTTAGAAGAAACATGGGGAAACAAAATGACATCACTGCAAAATAAAATAGAAAAAATGGAAAAAGAATGCAGTGAACAAAAAAATGTAATTGGTCAATTGCAAAAGGAACTAAAAACAGTAACTGAAGAAAATAAGACATTAAAAATTAGAATCGAACAATTGGAAATTAATGACTTATCAAGACTTCAAGAATCTGTTGAACAAAAACAAAAAAAAAATGAAAAGATAGAGAAAAACATATAATATCTCCTAAGAAAAACAACTGACCTGGAAAATAGATCTAGGAGAGACAATCTAAGGATTATAGGGCTTTCTGAAAACCATGATGAAAAAAAGAACCTAGACACTCTCTTCCAGGAAATCATAGAAGAAAACTGCCCTGATATTTTAGACCCAGAAGGCAAAATACTCTTTGAAACAATCCACCGATCACCTCCTGAAAGAAACCCAAAAATTAAGTCCCCAAGAAATATCATGGCTAAATTCCAGAACTATCATACCAAGGAAAAGATATTACGAGAAGCCAGAAAGAAACAATTTAAATATCGGAGAGCCACAATTAGGATCACACAAGACCTAGCAGCTACTACTTTGAAGGATCGAAGGGCCTGGAATCAGATATTCCGAAGGGCAAAGGAACTTGGATTACAGCGAAGAATAAGTTACCCAGCTAGAAGGAGCATTATCTTCCAGTGAAGAAGATGGTCATTCAATGATATAGGGGAATTTCACCTATTTCTACTGAAAAGACCAGAACTGAACAAAAATTTGATCTACAAACACAGAACACAAGAGAAACAAAAAGGTAACAAGAAAAAAAAAACTCTTGAGAACTATATTTATGTTATAGATACTTATAGAATGAGGGTTGATTTTATGAATCTATTATTACATTATGATTATGATATGATTACTGTGAATGATTATTATGATATGATTACTGTGATTTTATGATTATTATGATATGTTTATTTTGATTTTATGATTATTATGATATGATAAACTGAAAAATAAATTAGAGGTACAAAAAGGGATAACACTGGAAGAAGAGGAAAAGGAGTTAAAATAAGGGAAATTACATCACATGTAGAGGCAAAAAAACCCTATAATGATTGAGGGGAGAAAAGGGAGGGGAATGAGAATTGGGTTAATCTCCATCTCATCAGATTTGGCTCAGAGGGAATAATACATGTACTTATAAAAAAACAGGAGAGAAAGCGGGGGGAGGAGGGGGAGAAGGGATGTGTGGGGCTCTAAAAGGGAAGGATTGTTTGAGGGAAGTGGTTATCAAAAGCAAAATAGTAGGTAGGGGGGAAAGGGGATAAGAAAGAGAAAAGCATAAACTAGGGTAAATAAGATGGCAGGAAATACAGAACTAGTTATTTTAACTGTGAATGTGAATGGAATGAACTCTATCTTAAAGCAGAAGCAGATAGCAGACTGGATTAAAAACCAGAATCCAACAATATGTTGTATACAAGAAACACATCTAAAACATAGAGATACAAACAGAGTGAAGGTAAAAGGCTGGAGAAGAATCTATTATGCTTCAGGTGAACAAAAAAAAGCAGGGGTAGCAATCCTGATCTCAGACCAAGTAAAAGCAAAGATAGACTTAATTAAAAGAGACAAAGAAGGAAATTATATCTTCCTAAAGGGTACCATAGATAATGAAGCAATATTATTACTAAACATATATGCACCAAGTGGTATAGCATGGAAATTCCTAGAGGAAAAGTTCAGAAAGATGCAAGAAGAAATAGACAGCAAAACTATAATAGTGGGGGAATCTCAACCTCCCTCTCTCAGAACTTGATAAATCAAACCACAAAATAAATAAGAAAGAAGTTAAGGAGATAAACAAAATGTTAGAAAAGTTAGGTATGATAGATCTTTGGAGGAAATTAAATGGAGACACAAAGGAGTTTACTTTTTTCTCAACAATCCATGGAATTTATACAAAAATTGACCATGTATGTGTTAGGACACAAAAACCTCCAAATCAAATGCAGGAAGGCAGAAATAATAAATGCATTTTTTTCAGATCATGATGGAATAAAAATCACATGCAATGTAAGGCCAGGAGAAAATAGACAAAAAACAATTGTAAGCTAAATAATTTTATCCTAAAGAATGAATGGGTGAAACAGCAAATTACAGACACAATTACTAATTTAATCCAAGAGAATGACAATAATGAGACAACATACCAAAATTTGTGGGATACAGCCAAAATGATAATAAGGGGAAATTTTATATCTCTAGATGCTTATTTGCATAAAATAGAGACAGAGAAAATCAATGAATTGGGCTTGCAACTAAAAAAGCTAGAGAAAGAACAAATTAAAAACCCCAATCAAATACCAAACTTAAAATCCTAAAAATAAAAGGAGAGATTAGTAAAACTGAAAGTAAAAAAAAACTATTGAATTAATAAATAAAACTAAAAGTTGGTTTTATGAAAAAAACAACAAAATAGATAAACCTCTAGTTAATTTAATTAGAAAAATGAAAGAGGAAAATCAAATTGTTAGTCTCAAAAATGAAAAGGGAGAACTTTCCACCAAAGAAGAGGAAATTAGAGCAATAAACAGGAGTTACTTTGCCCAACTGTATGCCAATAAATTTGATAACCTAAGTGAAATGGAGGAATATCTACAAAAATATAGATTGCCCAGATTAACAGAAGAGGAAATAAATTACTTAAATAGTCTCATTTCAGAAAAAGAAATAGAACAAGTCATTAATCAACTCCCTAAGAAAAAATCCGCAGGACCAGATGGATTTACATGTGAATTCTACCAAACATTTAAAGAAAAATTAACTCCAATATTATATTAACTATTTGAAAAAATAGGGAATGAAGGACTCCTACCAAACTTCTTTTATGATACAGACATGGTACTGATACCTAAACCAGGTAAAACAAAAACAGAGAAAGAAAATTATAGACCAATGTCCTTAATGAATATTGATGCAAAAATCTTAAGTAAAATATTAGCAAAGAGATTACAGAAAATCATTCCCAGAATAATACACCATGACCAAGTAGGATTTATACCAGGAATGCAGGGATGGTTCAATATTAGGAAAACTATTAACATAATTGACTATATTAATAACCAAATTAACAAAAAAAAATATGATAATCTCAATAGATGCAGAAAAAGCATTTGATAAAATCCAACATCCTTTCCTATTAAAAACATTAGAGAGTATAGGAATTACTCGACTTTTCCTTAAAATAGTCGGTAGCATCTATTTAAAACCATCAGCTTGCATCATATGTAATGGTGATAAACTGGAACCATTCCCAATAAGATCAGGGGTGAAACAAGGTTGCCCACTATCACCATTACTATTCAATATTGTATTAGAAATGCTAGCCTTGGCAATAAGACAAGAAAAAGTGATTAAAGGAATTAGAGTAGGTCATGAGGAAACCAAATTATCACTCTTTGCAGATGATATGATGGTCTACTTAGAGAACCCTGGAGAATCAACTAAAAAACTATTAGAATTAATCCACAACTTTAGCAAAGTTGCAGGATACAAAATAAATCCACATAAATCATCAGAATTTTTATACATCACCAGTAAAATGCAACAGCAAGAGATACAAAGAGAAATTCCATTCATAATAACTATCGATAGTATAAAATATTTGGGAATATATCTGTCAAGGGAAAGTCATGATCTATATGAGCAAAACTACAAAACACTCTCCACACAAATAAAGTCAGATCTAAACAATTGGAAAAACAACAAGTGCTCTTGGATAGGTCGAGTAAATATAATAAAGATGGCAATACTACCTAAACTAATCTATCTATTTAGTTCTATACCAATCAAACTCCCAAGAGATTATTTAACTGACCTAGAAAAAATAACAACAAAATTCATCTGGAAAAACAAAAAGTCAAGAATTTCAAGGGAATTAATGAAAAAAATGCAAATGAGGGTGGCCTAGCTGTACCAGATCTAAAACTATATTATAAAACAGTGGTCACCAAAACCATTTGGTACTAGATAAGAAAGAGAGTAGTGGATCAGTGGAATAGGTAAGGTTCACAGGACAAAATACTGAATGACAATAGTAATCTAGTGTTTGATAAACCCAAAGACCGCAGTTTTTGGGATAAAAACTCACTATTTGACAAAAACTGCTGGGATAATTGGAAACTAGTCTGGAAGAAATTAGGCATTGACCCACACCTAACACCATATACCAAGATAAGGTCAAAATGGATTCATGATCTAGGCATAAAGAATGATATTATAAACAAATTAGAACAATGTAGGATGGTTTACCTCTCAGACCTGTGGAGGGGGAAGGAATTTGTGACCAAAGAAGAACTAGAGGTCATCATTAATCACAAAATAGATAAGTTTGACTATATCAAGTTGAAAAGTTTTTGTACAAACAAAATGAATGCAGACAAGATTAGAAGGGTAGCAGTAAACTGGGAAAATATTTTTACATCCAAAGGTTCTGATAAAGGCCTCATTTCTAAAATATATAGAGAATTGACTCAAATATATAAGAATTCAA
>JAJPUD010008473.1:42538-64189 GCA_023553655.1 Myrmecobius fasciatus | reverse complement strand
TGCTGAGTGAAATCAGCAGAACCAAGAGAACATTATACACAGCAACAAGACTATACGATGATCAATTTTGATGGACATGGTTCTCTTCAACAATGATGTGATTCAAACCAGTTGTGCTGCGATGAAGATAGTCATATACATCCAGAGAGAGGCCTGTGGGAACTGAGAGTGAACCACAACACAGCATTTTAACGCTTTCTGTGAATATTTCCATGCATTCTGTTTTCCTTCTTAGGTTGTTTTTTTCTTCTTCTCTTTCTAGATCTGATGTTTCTTGTGCAGTAAGATAACTATATAGATATGTATACATGTATTGCATTTTTCATATAATTTATCCTATTTAGCATGTATTAGATTACCTTGCATCTAGGGGTGGGGGGCGGGGGGAGGGAAAGGAAAAGCTTGGGAAAAAAAAAGTTTTTTTGCAAAGGTCAATGTTGAAAGGTCACTCATATGTTTTGCAAATAAAAAGCTTTATTAAAAAAAAAATAAAATGACAGGAAAAGATAACGACGAATGTTGGAGGGGATGTGGGAAAACTGGGGCACTGATACATTGTTGGTGGAACTGTGAACGGATCCAACCATTCTGGAGAGCAACTTGGAACTATGCCCAAAAAGTTGTCAAACTGTGCATACCCTTTGACCCAGCAGTGTTTCTACTGGGCCTATATCCCAAAGAGATCTTAGAGGAGGGAAAGGGACCCACATGTGCAAGAATGTTTGTGGCGGCCCTTTTTGTGGTGGCTAGAAACTGGAAACTGAAGGGATGCCCATCAATTGGAGAGTGGCTGAATAAATTATGGTATATGAATGTTATGGAATATTATTGCTCTGTAAGAAACGACTAGCAGGACGATTTCAGAGAGGCCTGGAGAGACTTGCATGAACTGATGCTGAGTGAAACGAGCAGAACCAGGAGATCATCATACACAGCAACAACAGTATTACATGATGATCAATTCTGATGGACATGGCTCTCTGCAACAAAGAATTGTCTCAAACCAGTTCCAATTGTTCACTGAAGAAAACCATATACACCCAGAGAGAGGGAAATGAAATATGGACCACAACGTAACATTTTCATGATTTCTACTGACATTTGTTTGCATTGTGTTGCCTTTCTCTGATTCTTTTTTTTTTTCTTGTAGATAGGATTTTTCTTGCATAACTTCTCAAGCATTTCAACATTATTAGCATGTGGTGTACTTCCGGCCATCTAGGGGAGGGGAGGGGACTGGGGGTAAAATTTGTAATGGAAAGCTTTGTAAAGATCAATGTTGGGGAACTACCCATACATATGTTATACAAATAAAAAGCTTTAATAAAAAAAAAGAAAAAAAGAAATGTTAGCTTTGGCAGTAAGAGAAGAAAAAGAGATTAAAGGAATTAGAGTAGGTAATGAAGAAACCAAATTATCACTCTTTGCAGATGACATGATGATATACTTAGAGAACCCTAAAGACTCAACTAAAAAACTACTAGAAACAATTCACAACTTTAGTAAAGTTGCAGGATAAAAAATAAATCCACATAAATCATCAGCATTTTTATATATTACCAACAAAGTTCAGCAGGAAGAGATGCAAAAAGAAATTCCATTCAAAGTGACTGTTGATAGTATAAAATATTTGGGAATTTATCTGCCAAGGGAAAGTCAGGAACTATATGAACTAAACTACAAAACACTCTCCACACAAATAAAATCACACCTAGTCAATTGGTAAACATAAAATGCTCATGGGTAGGCCAAGCGAATGTAATAAAAATGTCAATACCACCCAAACTAATTTACTTATTTAGTGCCATACCAATCAAACTCCCAAGAAATTATCTTACAGATCTACAAAAAATAGTAGCAAAATTCATTTGGAACAACAAAAGGTCAAGAGTTTCAAGAGAATTAATGAAAAAAAAAGGCTGATGATGGTGGACTTGCTGTAGCAGATCTAAAACTATATTATAAAGCAGCGGTCATCAAAATCATTTGGTACTGGCTAAGAAATAGAGTAGTCAATCAGTGGAATAGGATAGAATCACAAGACAAACTAGGCAATAACTATAGCAATTTAGTGTTTGATAAACTCAAAGACCCCAGCTTTTGGGATAAATACTCACTATTCGGCAAAACCTGCTGGGAAAATTGGAAACTAGTGTGGAAGAAATTAGGGCTTGACCCACATCTAACACCACATACCAAGATAAGATATAAATGGGTTCATGATCTGGATATAAAGAATGATACTATAAGTAAGTTAAAGGAACGTAATATAGTTTACCTCTCAGACCTATGGAGATGGAAGAAATTTATGTCCAAAGAAGAACTGGATCTCCTAATTGAAAACCAGATAGATAATTTTGACTATATTAAGTTAAAAAGTTTTTGTACAAACAAAACCAAAGCAATTAAGATTAGGAGGGAAGCAATAAACTGGGAAATCATCTCTACATTTAAGGGTTCTGAAAAATGTCTCATCTCTAAAATATATAGAGAATTGTCTCATATTTATAAAAATTCAAGCCATTCTCCAATCAATAAATGGTCAAAGAATATGAACAGACAATTTTCAGAGGATGAAATTAAAACTATAGTCATATGAAAAGGTGCTCCAAATCACTATTGATCAGAGAAATGCAAATCAAGACAACCCTGAGGTACCACTACACACCTGTCAGATTAGCTAAAATGACAGGAAAAGTTAATGATGAATGTTGGAGGGGATGTGGGAAGGCTGGGACACTGATGCATTGTTGGTGGAGTTGTGAACGGATCCAGCCATTCTGGAGAGCAATTTGGAACTATGCTCAAAAAGTTATCAAACGGTGCATACCCTTTGACCCAGCAGCATTTCTATTGGGCTTATATCCCAAAGAAATCATAAAGGAAGGAAAGGGCCCCACATGTGCAAGAATGATTGTTGCAGCCCTTTTTGTAGTGGCTAGAAACTGGAAGGTGAATAGATGCCCTTCAACTGGAGAATGGCTGAACTAATTATGGTATATGAACATTATGGAATATTATTGTTCTATAAGAAACGACCAGCAGGACGATTTCAAAGAGGCCTGGAGAGACTTGTATGAACTGATGCAGAGTAAAGTGAGCAGAACCAGGAGATCATTATACACAGTAACAACAATACTATATAACGATCAGTGCTGATGGACATGGCTCTCTTCAACAATGAAATGTTTCAAACCACTTCCAATTCTTCACTGAAGAAAGCCATATACACCCAGAGAGAGGGATGTGAAATGTGAACCACAACATAACATTCTCATACTCTTGATTGAAGTTTGCTTACATCGTGTTTCCTTTATCTGATATGTTTTCTGTTAAGATACGATTTTTCTTGTACAACAATGATGGGTTTGGAAATATGTATACATATATTTGATTTGCCAAATATTTTAACATAATTAACATGTAGTGGATATCCTGCCATCTAGGGGAGGGTTCGAGAGTTGGGGGGAAAAATCTGTAACAGAGAGCTATGTAAGAGTTGGTGTTGAAAAATTACCCATACATATGTTTTGCAAATAAAATAAAATTAAAAAATAAAAATAAATAAAAAGAATTAATTCATAATTTAAAAAATCAGTATTTCTAATAAACAGTGATAAATTTAACCTATTTAAACAAAAGCTTTTAGGGATTCTCAACAAGTTTAAGAAGGTAAAACAGTCAAAAGAGAAAACAAACAAAACAAAACAAAATGAGAACTGTTGGCTTAGACTTTGTCATTCAAACTATGATAGTATGGCTAGTGATAATACCCTGGAAAGAGGAGATTGATGGCTACTTTGATAGCTTCTTTAGAGAGACAGATACCAGCTTGCATGTTTCCAAAACATTTTTTGTAGATCTGGGGACTACTATAATGGAAGAGGTTCAAGTTATTATTTATAGCCTTCTGGCCCACCTTGATCAGTTGATATGATATGATATGATATGATATTGCATTCATAAGTATTCCATGAATATTTTATTTTTGGATAGGAGATCCTTAATCAGAAACACATCTGAAGGATTATCAGAGCAGTATACAAAACTTACTGGTAATTTTAATTAGAGGTGACACTTATTTAGGCTTTATCCATCACTTGTTAATGGAGAGGATTTTTGTTGACTACAGGAAGAATCTATCTCAAACTGGAAATTGCCATCTACCTAGCTTCCTAAGAATGCATAGCTGGAACATAATTCTATAGCTCCATCTTGATCATCTATACAAAATTGGAGCAAAAAAAAATCAGGCTCCACACTTGTGACAGTCAATAAGATCATTTATGAATGTGCCACCAAATTCTGAACTTCTGATTCCCCACTTAAAGCAACCTTATGAAGTTTCTTGTTTCTGCCACTACAATCATTCTACTTGTCATGGTGCTCTAAGAAAGGATTTCACAGAGATCTAGACTTAATTAGTGCCTTCTCCTCATATCCACTTTTACCAGTCATTTACCTGTTTCTGGTATCTTTCTGAGAAGGGCTTTCATAAGTATGTCTCAATAGCTGAGATAGACTACATTAACGCACCCAATTAAATAATGAAATGTGACCCATGACATGACAAGTATATGGTATGCTACATTCTGTACATGATAAATCAAAGTAAGTAAAGTATTCAGTTTATTAACTAATGTCCTACTTATTTCAAACTTGACATTATTTTCTAGACTTTAGCTGTGATACCTGGATGTGAGCTTAGCAAAATACAGGAGATAGTGTAAGCTAAGTAAAACACAGCAGACACTCATTACCAAAGCTTGGACCTATCTACATGACAGGTCTGATATCCTGTCTGCCAAGCTGACATTTGTATATTGCTACATATTCGAAACCATGGATTAAGAATTCCTTGAGGTCCAAGAGGTTTTCAACACCATGGATAAAGATAGAGAAAGTAACCGTGAACTGTGGGGAGGGTAAAGATGAAAGTCAGGAATTCTAGAAGAGACCTAGCAATCAAAGGACATTTGACCTGTCCATTTTTGATATCTTTTCATCTTTACTGCCTAATTAAATCTTTTCCATTTGCAAAAAGAGTGGTAGATTTTCAAAATGTATTTTGTTTTAATTTGTAAATGCAATGGAAGCTTACTATTTATTTATTACTTATAACTTTATAACATAACTGCCTTATAACTTAAGGAAATAAATATGCAGATGACTAATGTGCTGAAGTACTTGTGATAAAAAATAGATGATTATTATTAATATTTAAGAGCTACAAAATAGTATAATTATGTCCAAAGGAAGAATGATTATTTTGGGGGGAATGATCCTTACAAAGGTTAACTGGTTTATGGAAATTAAATCTAATGATAGCATCTTTTCCCCAATCCTTATTTGTTTTATAGAACATTTGATATGACTTCAGTGCAATGATAAAACATAAATGTATTGATGCCCAAGAACTATAAATATTTTCCATTCTATTCTCAATAAAGAAAGTTATTAGCATGATACTTACACTGCTCACTTTCCACACATTAATAAGAAGTTATAAAATGGTCTTGACAAAAAATAGAAAATCACATTGACAATACCTTTAGCTGTCTGGCCTTATTTACTAATGAGCTTCTTTGAGAATGTTTTGAAGCTCCTTATGTGACAAAGTGACATTTTGTTATGTGAAACAGATCTTTGTTATTGAGCTGAGCTTAGTATGTGAAAAATGCTAATGAAAGGTGAAAACATTTTTATATGTTCTAAATTCAAGAATTATACAAGCAACTACCATTGTAAGCATTTTACCAATATTTGAGAAGAGACATGTAAGTCCAAGTAGTGAATTAATTATAGAAATAGCTGAGTTCTATAGGTTTGTAGGATGTTACAATTTAAACTTTCCAAGTATGATCCTATCAATAACTTTTTGAGTAAAATGGAATATTATTAGTACCAAATAGCTTCTATGTGGCAAAATTAGGATTAACGCCTAATACTTCTGACACCAAGTTCAACGAATCATTCTACTATGCCCACTACTTTCTTCCCTGTATATTTCTCCAACATTACCCTTGAATTAAAGAAATATATACATGGTAACCACTCTATATTCAGCTGAAATCTTTTACTAAATTCTAAAAGCCAAACATGTGCTGGACATTTCCACATGGGTATCCCATTGATCTCAAATTCAGTATGTAAGAAGAAAACTGTACTCTCCAAATTCCATGCTTACACCAAACTTTCCCACTGCAAATATTTCTCTGTTAAATTAACTTTGAAAAAGACATAAAAATGTCTCAAGCATATTCTAACATAGCAGATCTCTATTTAAAAACATTCCATAGTTTCCTAATTCCTCTAGGGTAAAATATATCATCCTCACTTTGACATTATAACATTATATAATCAGATTCGCACATATTTGTGTCATATTATTCCCATTCATATACTCCATTTTCTAGTTAAATTGGTGTACTAGGTGTTTGCTTAAGAAGTATGCCATTTCTTGTTTCTATGCTTTTAAATGGGTAGTCCTCCATATTAGTGTTCCTTCCTCAAAATTACTTTGATTTATTACCCTTGTTAAACTTTGTTTTGATGATCACAAAATACATTTTTGCTTGCCCCTACGACTCTGTGTTCAGAATTTTTGGGGCAAGTATTGCTCTATGGAAAACAATTGTTTTTTTCAGCATTTGTTCTTTCCTATATAAATTTCTCCATAGCATAAGCTACCTGCTCTTCTCATGAGTTTCAGGCTTAAGTCATCTCCATAACAACAGGCTGCCAGGGTGGCTGATAGAATATATTCATTCAGTCATCTTTCAATTCCAGAGCATTCAGAGTAATATTGACCTTTAATAACAAATTTAAACACTCTTTATTCTTCTTACAAACACTTCTACAAGATATGATTTCTTTTAAAAACAAATACATGCTGATACATATATACTAGAGACATACACACAAAAAAAAATCTACCCTGATTACATTATGTATATTCTAAGACAAACAACAATGAGTACACCCATACACACAAATTGAGTAAGGCAATGTGGAATATGAATTTTAACAAATTCCATTTCTTTGAGGACTGCTTTCTTGGACTATATTTCCATCTCAATTTTACCTTCTCACTAAAATGATTGAAGATTGATAGAAAGATGACATTTCACTGAGGTAAACAGGATGGAGAGAGCAAACAGTTTTTACAGCTTTACTTGATGGCTTTATATGGCTGTGGAATGTTTTCTGTAAGGCTGGATTTACACACTGATTTATATTCAGCCACAATAGGAATGACTACAACCCTGTTTAAAAATATTGAATTTCAGCTCTCTAGAAGATGATAAGAATTTAAAGGGAATGCTGATGATAAGAGTTGTTAAAAATAATGCACATGCAAGAAGTCAAAGGACAGGATAATGGTGAAATTTAATGCTATGCTACACAAACTATCTCCAAATGAGTTTCCAACCTGCTTTTAATAATATAAATAGTGAATTTATTTCCAAAAACAATTTAATTTTTCTAAGAAAATCTTACATGGCCTTTTAAAATTTTCCTTTTCTTTAATATTTTATTTTTCCCCAGTTACATGAAAACAATATTTAATACAGATTATCTCCCTCTTCTTACATACTGAATTTGAGATACCAATGGGATACACATGTGGAAATGTCCTGCATTCCCAGAAGGATTCCCCAATGATTTTCACCAAACATTTGAAGAACAATTAATTCCAATATTAAGTAAACTACTTAGAAAAAATATGGAGAGTTCTCCAACCCTCTTCCTTGCATGAGAAGGCATTTGTTAAGTTATGCAAAATATTTCCATAAAAGTTATGTTGCAAAAGAAATCATAGATGCCCTGCCCCCCCAAAAGGAAACAATCCTCAAGAAAAATAAAGTGGAATAAAGTATGCTTCAATCTATATTCAGAAAAATTAATTCTTTGTGGGATATAGATAACATTTTTCATAAGTCCTTCAGAGTAATCTTTGATCATTATATTAATGAGAATAGCAAATTTATTTAAAGCTAATTATCCCACAACTTTTCCTTTAATTTGTTCGCAGTAAAATTCACTTTGGATAGAATTTCAAGGGTTTCCTGGGAGCATCTTGTTCACCTTTTGTTATGGTACAAACCACAGGATATTCAGTCATTATCCAATTGATGGGCATCCCATCAATTTCCAATTATTTGTCCTGAGAAAATAACTGCTATAAATATTGTTATATATAGGTCCTTTTCTTTATTTTTAAAACCTTTTGGGGGAGACATGACTGTGTATATATTTTTGGTTTTTTACCATTTTTTTAGGTCAAAGGGCATACCATGTGATTTTATAGTCTTTTGGACACAGCTCCAAATTGCTCTAGAGAATGTTCTAATCAGTTCACAATTCCACCAAAAATGAATTAATGCTTTTTTCCCCCACACTATTTTCAACATTTGTCATTTTTGTTTTCACTCCTATTAACCAGTGTAATTGCTATAAGGGAGTAACTTAGAATTGTTTTAATTTACATTTCTTCAAAAATATTGAGTTAAAGTATTTTATATGGCTATAATTAGCTTGATTAATTCAGCTGAAATCTGTCTTATAATCATTTATCAATTAGGAAATAGCTCTTATATTTTATAAATGTGACTTGGTTTCCTCCATGATTATGAACAAACAAGAGCTGGAGAACATTATGAAAGACAGAATGGACAACTTTGATCCCATTAAATAAAAAAGATTTTGCACACACAAAAGCAACAGAAGCAAGATTAAAATAACATTATAAAGCTAAAAAAACTCAAAACTTTACAGCCATTGTTTCTGATAAAAGTCTCATTTATTTTTATGTTAAACACATGCAATTTTTTTTTTCTTTTTTTAAAATGTTCATATTTTTTCCCTTAAAGCTTTTTATTTTCAAAATAGATACATGTCTTTCACATTCACCCCTACAAAACCTGGTTTTCTAAATATTTTCCCCTCCCTTCCCCCAGGCCCTACCCAAGTCAGCAAGTGATTTAATATATGCGGAACATGTGCATTTGCTCTATACATATTTCCACAAATATCATGCTGCTCCAGAAAAATCAAATCAAAAAGAAAAAAAATGAGAAAGCAAACAAAATGCAAGCAAACAACAACAAAAAGAGTGAAAATATGACTTTGTGTTACATATTTACTTCCCACTGTCCTCTCTCTCCATGCAGATGGCTTTCTTCATCAAAGACCATAGGAACTAGTCTGAATCACTTCATTGTTGATGAGACCCATGTTCATCAGAATTTCTCATCGAATAAACTTGCTGTTGCCGAACATAATGATCTCCTAATTCTGATTGTTTCACTTACCATCAGTTCATGTGTAAGTCTCTCCTGGGCCCTCTGTAATCATCCTGCTGATCATTTCTTTTAGAATAATAATATTCCATAACATACATATACAGTAATTTGATCAGCCATTCTCCAACTGACGGGCATCCCTTCAATTTCCAGTTTTTGTTTTTTCTTTGTTTGTTTGTTTTTCACTACAAATAGGGCTGCCACAATTTTTTTTGCATGTGTAAGGCCCTTTCCCTCCTTTATGATCTCTTCAGGATACAAGCCTAGCTGAAACACTGCTGGATCAAAGGATATGCACAGTTTGACAGCACTTTGGGCATAGTTCCAAATTGCACTCCAGAATGGTTCAATCAGTTTACAACTCCATCAACTTCCTACCTCCCCTCCAACATTCATTATTCTGTTTTCCTGTCATCTTAACCAATTTGAGAGTTGTGTACTAATACTTCAGAGCTGTCTTAATTTGCATTTCTCTGATCAATAATGATTAAAAGCACTTTTTCATATTACTAGAAATGATTTTAATTTCTTCATCTGAAAACTGCCAGTTCATATCCTTTGATCAATTATTAATTGGAGAATGGCTTGAATTGTTGTAAATTTGAGTCAATTCTCTATATATTTTAGAAATCAAGCCTTTATCAGATCCCTTGAGTATAAACTTGTTTTCTTAGTTTATTGCTTCCCTTCTAATTTTGTCTGCATTGATATTGTTTGTACAAAACCTTTTTTAAGTTAATATAATCAAAATTTTTCATTTTGCAATAAATAATATACTCATGATCTTCCTTGGTTACAAATTTCTTCCTCCTTCACAGGTCTGAGAAGTAAACTATCTTATGTTCTTCAAATTTGTTTATAATGTTACTCTTTATGCCTAAATCATGGACCCATTTTGAACTTATCTTTGTATAGGGTATTAAGGGTAGGTCAATTCCCAGTTTCTGCCATTCTAATTTCCAACTTTCCCAAAATTTTTGTTAAATAGTGAGTTCTTAACCAAAAAGCTGGAGTCTTCAGGTTTGTCAAACACTAGATTACTATAGTCATTGATTATTTTGTGCTATGAACCTAACCTATTCCACTGATTGACTACTCTATTTCTTAGCCAATACCAAATGGTTTTGATGAAAGCTGCTTTAAATATAATTTTAAGTCTGGCACAGCTAGGGAATTTTCACTGGCATTTTTTTCATTAATTCCTTTGAAATTCTTGACCTTTTGATTTTCATTAAGAATTTTGTTATTTTTTATATTTCCATGAAGTACTTAATAAATAGATTAATTTAGGTAGTATTGTCATTTTTATTATATCTGCTTGGTCTACCCAAGAGCACTTGTTATTTTTCCCAGAGAATAGATTAGGTTTTAATTATCTGGAAAACATTTGTATTGTGTTCATATAGTTCTTGACTTTGCTTTGGCAGGTAAACTCCCAAATATTTTATATTATCTACAGTTATTTTATTACTATTATTATTATTACTGACACAATGAGGGTAAGTGACTTGCCTAGGGTAACACAGCTAGAGAGTGTTAAGTGTCTGAGATCAGATTTGAACTCAGGTCCTCCCGAATTCAAGGCAAGTGCTCTAACTACTTCGCCACCTAGCTGCCCCCATCTACAGTTATTTCAAATGAAATTGCATCTCTTGGTAATGGACTTTGTTGGTAATATATAAAAATGCTGATGATTTATGTAGATGTAGTTTGTACACTGAAATTTGATTAAAGTTGTGAATTGTTTCTAGTAGTTTTTTTTTTTAAGTTGATACTTTAGAGTTATCTAAGTATACTAGCATATCATCTCCAAAGAGTGATGATTACATTTCCTCCTTTCTTATTCTAATTCCTTTAATCTTTTTTTCTTTCCTTATTGCAAAAGATTACATTTCTGATATAATATTGAATAGTAATGGTAATAGGTGGCACCTTCTTTCACCACTGTTCTTATTGGGAATTGTTCTTGTTTATCGCCATTATATCTGATGCTTGTTGATGGTTTTAAATAAATGCTACAGATCATTTTAAGGAAAAATCTATTAATTCCTATATTCTCTTGTGTTTTCAATAGCAATGAATGTTGGATTTTGTCAAATGATTTTTCTGCATCTATTGAGATAATGATATAATTTTTGTTAGTTTGGTTATAGATATAGTCAATTATGCTAATGATTTTCCAAATATTAAACCAGCCATGCATTCCTGGTATAACTCCCACTTGGTCATTGTGTATTACCCAGCTGATAACTTGATGTAATCTCTTTGCTAATATTTAATTTATGTATTTTGCATCAATATTCCTTAGGGAAATTGGTCTATAATTTTCTTTGTTTTCACCCTACCTGGTTTAGGTATCAGGACCATATGTGTGTCATAAAAAGAATTTGGTAGCATTTCTTCTTTCACCATTTTTTCAAATAGTTTGCATAATATTGGAATTAATTGTTCTTCAAATGTTTGGTAGAATTTAGATGTAAATCCATAAAGCCTTGGAAATTTTTTCTTAGAGAATTGATTAATATCTTGTTCAATTTATTTTTCCACAATGGGACTATTTAAGTCATTTGTTTCCTTCTTTGTTAATCAGGGCAATGTATACTTTTGAAAATGTTCTTCCATTTCACTTAGATTATCATATTTATTGGAACACAGTTGCGCAAAAAAAATTCATAATTATTGTTCCAATTTCCTCTGTATTAGTGGAAATTTCATCTTTTTCTCTTTTATACTAACACTTTGTTGTTCTTTATTTTTTCTTCTCAAATTAACTATATATTTATTTATTTCATTCATTTTTTCATAAAACCAGTTCTTAGTTGTGTTTATTACTTCAATAGTTTCATCTTATTAATTTCCTTTTTATTTTCAGAATTTAAAATTTGTTATTTATTTGATTTTTTAAAAATTCCCTAGCCTTTTAGTTGTATACCCAATTCATTGATCTTTTTTTTTCTTAATTTTATGCAAATAACCATCTAGAGATACCATCCTTCCCCTAAGAATTGCTTTGACTGCATCCCATAAAATTTGGTATATTGTCTTATTATGGTCATTCTCTTGGATGAAATTATCAATTGTGTCTATGATTTGTTGTTTCATTCATTCTTTCTTTAGGATAACATTATTTAGTTTCCAATTAATTTTTGTTCTATTTTTCCCTGGCTCTTTTTTACATGTGATTTTTATTGCATCATGATCTGGAAAGTATGCATTTACTATTTCTGCCTTCCTACATTTGATTTTGAGGTTTTTAATGTCCTAATATATGGTCAGTTTTAGTATAGGTTCAATGAACCACTAAGAAAAAAGTATACTCTTTTCTGTCTGCATTCAATTTTCTCCAAGTTCCACCATACCCAACTTTTCTAAAATTTTATTTACCTCCTTAACTTCTTTCTCATTTATTTTGTTGTTCCATTTATCTAGTTCTGAGAGAGCAAGATTGAGATCCTCCACTAGAATAATGTTGCTGTCTATTTCTTCTTTCAGTTGTGTTAACTTCCTTTCTAGCTATTTGGATGCTATAGTACTTGGTGCATATATGTTTAATATTGATTTACTTAGTATCTGTGGTACCCTTTAGCAAGATATAGTTTTCTTCCTTATCTTTTATGAGATCTATACTTTGCTTGATCTGAGATCAGGATTGCTCCCTGTGCCTTTCTTTTTTTTTTTTTTTTTTTTTTAACTTCAACTGAAGCATAATAGATTCTAGTCCAGCTTTTTGCTTTCATTTTATATGTATCACTGATTTAAATGTGTTTTTTGTAAACAATATATTGTAAGATTCTGGCTTTTAATTTAGTCTGCTATCTGCTTCTGTTTTGTGAGAGAGTTTGTCCGATTCATGTTCACAGTTAAAATGACTAATTCTTTATATCCCTCCATCTTATTTGTCCCAAGCTAGGCTTTTCTCTTTCCTTTACTCTTTTCCCTCCTCCCAGTATTTTACTTGTGACCACTTCCTCTCTTAAAAGCACTCCATTTTTGCATCCCTTCCCTGTTTCTTATATCTTTTCCCTACTACTTAGGTTTTCCCTTTTGTTACCTACCCCCTTTCCTTTCCACTTCCCCCTCCCACTTTCCTATAGGATGAGAGAAGTTTCTCTGTGAAACCAAATATGTCTGATATTCTCTCTTTGAGCCAAAAATGATGAATGTAAAATTCACACAATGTTCATATCACTCCCTCTTTTCCCCCAATTATAATAGGTCTTCTTTATTTCTTCATGAGATATCTACTCCTGGAAATTTACTACTATCCAAATATTTGTGGTTCTCTCACTCTAAAACCAGTTCAGAGGCTTGATTTGCTGTTGATCTGAGGGAAATCTGGGAGAACTCAGATAAAGATATGTCTTCTCTTCACCATCTTGACTCTGTCCCCAAAAAGTGCCATTCCTAAAATTTATAAAAACACTGTCAAATTTATAAGATTACAAGTGATTCAATTCAAAGAATATGAATGGTTTTTGGAGTTATACAAAAAATACTCTAAATCACTATTGATTAGAGAAATGCAAACTAAAACAACTCTGAGGTACCACTTCACACTTCTCAGACTAGCCAATATGTCAGGAAAAGATATTGATAAATGTTGGATGGAATGTGGGTAAAGTGGAACACTAATGCATTGTTGGTGCAGTTGTGAAATGATCCAACCATACTGGAGAGCAATTTGGAACTATGCCCAAAAGGCTATTTCCAATTGGGAAATGTATGAACAAGTTGTGGTCGGGGGTGGAGCTAACATGGTGGAAGGAAGACATGACTCTGTGACCTCCTCTGACCTTCTCTCAAATCAACAGCAGATTAATCCTCTAAACTGGTTCTGCAGTCAAAGCACCCCCAAATATTTGGAGTACAACACATTCCCAGAAGGAGTTACCTTGGAAGAGCTTAAGAACAGGTCTATTTCAGTAAAGCAGGGGGTCAGTTTGCCAAGCTCAGAAGGCAGCTTTGGGAGACAGGGCAGGAAGCCAGGACTGGGACTCGGCAGCAGATTCTAAGCACCTGAGAAGTTTCTGCAGGGCTCTTGGGCCACCCTGTCCTGCTTGTGAGCAGGTGCTTTGGCTGATCTGCCTTTTGTAAAAGGTAGGTTGTAAACCACTGAGAACCCTGGACCTAGTCTGGATAGCCCAGCACCAGAAGTCAATCAGTTGAAATGCCCCAGGGTAAATTAAAGCAGCTGTAGCTCCTTTGCTTTAAACAGACCTCAAGCTTTTTTTTTTTTTAATGAATAAAAAAAAAAGAACTCTCATCATAGACAGCTTTTATGGAGAGCAAGGAGAACAGACCTCAGATCTTGAGGTTCATGAAGGTAAAGCAACTCCAGAGGAAGCCAAAAAGGGAAACATGAGCTAGTCCCCCATTTCACAAGGATTTTCTGAAGATTGCTTAAAGAATCTCAAAAGAGAGTGAGAAGAAAAATAGGGAAATGAATTGAGATCATTGCAAGACGGTTATGATATGAAAAAGACACTAATGCACTGAAAAACAAAATTGATGCAATGGAAAAAGACTGCAATGAACAAAAAAATTCAATCGGCCAATTACAAAATGAGCTAAAAAAGTAACTGAAGAAAATAAAACATTAAAAACTAGATTTGAACAAATGGAAATGAATGACTCAATAATACTTCAAGAGTCAGTCAAAAAAAACAAAAAAAAATGAGAAAAGAAAAGAAAATATGAAATATCTAAAACTGAGTTTTGTTAACAAAATAGCAAAATAAATAAAATTTTAGTTAATTTATTTAGAAAAAGGAAAGAAGAAAATCAAATTGTTAGTCTCAAAAATGAAAAGAACTTAGAAATTAAAGCAATCATTAGGAGTTATTTTGCCCAACTATATGTCAATAAATTTGATATATTTTTACAAGAAACAACCAGCAGGATGATTTTATAGAATCCTGGAGAGATATGAACTGATGCTAAGTGAAATGAGGTGAACCAAGAGATCATTATACACAGCAGCAACAAGATTATGTGATGATCAATTCTGATGGACATGGCTCTTTCCAACAATGAGATGATTGAAGTCAGTTCCAATGATCTTGTGATGAAAAGAACTGTCTACACCCAGAAATATTACTGTAGGAACTGAATGTGGATCATAACATAGAATATTATTTGCTTGTATTTTGTTTTCTTTCTCATTTTTTTCCTTTTTGATCTGATTTTTCTTATGTAGGAAGACAATTGTATAATATATTGGATTTAACTTAGCTTTTAACATGTTTCACATATACTGAATTACTTGCTCTCTAGGGGAGGGGGTTGGGGGAAGGAAGGGAAAATTTAGAACACAAAGTTTTGCAAGGGTCAATGTTGAAAAATTATCCATGTGTATGTTTCGAACATAAAAAAGCTTCAATAAAAAAAGAAGGAAAAAAGAAAAAAAATTCCTGTTTCTTTTCAGTTCTATGTTTGTAAATTACATTTTCTATGTAGTTCTGTTGTTTCAATAGAAAAGCCTCCTACTTCATTGAAGCTCCATCACCTTTCCAGAAAGACAATCCTGAGTCTCACTGTGTAGTTAATTCTTGGTTGTAACTCTAGGTCCTTTGCCTTCCAGAGTGTTGTTTTCCAGACCCAAACATCCTTTATTGTAGAAGCTGCCAGGTCCTGGGTAATCCTGACTGCTTCTCCTTGATATCTGAATTGTTTGTGACTGGCAACTTGCAGTGATTTTTCATTGAGATTATAATTTTGGAGTTTTGCAACAATGTTCTTTGGGATTTTCCTTGTGAGATCACTTTCCAGAGGTGACCATTGGATTCTTTCAATGAGTATTTCCCTCTGTTTCTAGAATATTGGGGCAGTTTTCCTTAATACCCTATTGTAGAATGCTATCCAGGCTGTTTTTTGGTCATGGCCTTCAGCTAAACCAAATTTTTTTTTGGCCTCTCTTGATCTATAAATAATCATGGATAAATTTATTGGTCTATTTTCCAGGTCAGCTGTTTTTCCAAGAAAGCATTTCCCATTTTCTCCTTTTTTTAAGACAAATTGGGGATAAATGACTTGCCCAGGATCACACAGCTAGGACAGGTTCAGTGTGTTAAATTTGAACTCAGGTCCTCCTGATTTCAGAGTTGGTGCTTTATCCACTGTGCCACCTAGCTGTCCCTTTTTTCATTCTCTTTAGTTTGTTTGACTGATACTTGCGGTTTCACAGTCATTACCTTCTGTTTGCTGTGTTCTAGTTTTTAATGTGTGATTTTCTTCCATTCTCTTTTGTATCTCTTTTTCCATTTGTTTTATTCTACTGTTGAAGAAGGTGTTTTCTTTGGACACTTTTTCCCTCCTTCTTTTTCCAAACTGTTGATTGTTTCCAAATGGAGAGAAAAGCTCTCATTTCTTTTCTCAGATGAAGAATTGAAACCATTTCTAGTCATATAAAAAAGCCCTCTAAATCAACATTGATCAGAGAAATGCAAATTAAGATAATTCTGAGATACCACTACACATCTGTTAGTTTTGCTAAGATGACAGGAAAAGATAATGACCAATATTGGGGGGGATGTGGGAAAGCTGGGACACTGATGCATTGTTGGTGGTACTGTGAAGGGATCCAACCATTCTGGAGAGCAATTTGGAACTAAGCTCAAAAAGTTATCAAACTGTGCATACCCTTTGATCCAGCAGTTGTTTCAACTGGGCCTATATCCTAAAGAGATATTAAAGAAAAGAAAGGGACCCACATGTGCAAAAATGTTTGTGTCAGCCCTTTTCATAGTGGCAAGAAACTGGAAACTGAGTGGATGCCCACCAGTTGGAGAGTTGCTAAATAAGTTATGGTGTATGAATGTTATGCAATATTATTGTTTTACAAGAAACAATCAGCAGGATGATTTTATAGAATTCTGGAGAGATATGAACTGATGCTAAGTGAAATGAGTTGAACCAAGAGATTATTATACACAGCAGCAACAAGATTATGTGATGATCAATTCTGATGAACATGGCTCTTTCCAACAATGAAATGATTGAAGTCATTTCCAATGATCTTGTGATGAAAAGAACTGTCTACACCCAGAAATATTACTGTAGGAAGTGAATGTGGATCATAACATAGAATATTGTTTGCTTGTATTTTGTTTTCTTTCTCATTTTTTCCTTTTTGATCTGATTTTTCTTATGTAGGAAGACAATGGTATTTTTTCTTTTACATCTCTTATTTGTCTTTTAAAACCTTTTATAAGCAAAGACAAGAAGGCTCTTTCTTCTTGTCACCAATTTATATCACTCTTTGAGATTTCTTCTGTCTTCCTCTGGTTTGTATTTTGGTCTGCCCTGTTACCATATTAGCTTTCTGTGGTCAAGATTCTTCTGTGTTTCTTGTTCATTTTCTTTCCTTTTCTTTTGGTATTTCCTCTTCTTTTGCTTTTAAGATGGAGCTCTTCTTCTGAATCAAAAATGGTGTTGTCTGTCCCTAGCTTCTTCGGCTGCTCTGAGCCTTGGCTTTGAGTGCTAAGACCATTTTCATTTGTAGGGGATGGCTTTGCCTGTTCTTTTCAGGAAACAGCTTGGTTTCCAAGAATTGGACTTCTGAACTGGAACTGGAAACTGCATCCCTGATTTGTTTCTCTATTCAACCAGGACTAAGGTTCTTAGTTTCTGATTTGCTGTAATTTAGACCTTCTCATAGCTGTCCCAGAGTCTATCTGATATGAGGTGAATACCCTTTTCCCCTCCAGTGAGACTGACCTTTCTTGACATTTTTTTCGATCTATTATGAGCAGGGGATTGGTTTCATTCCATCAGACTTTCAACAGAGGCTTGGTTTCATGTGGCGTTTACAGGAAAATTAGGAGAATTTTAGCAGCTTTCTAACTTTACACTGCCATCATTGAGGCTGGATTTCAATTCAAGCAGTATTAGCTCCAGATCCAATGTTTCATTACTGTGTCATCATATGACTCCATCTAGATCTCTAGGTGAGCTTGTTCAATATTACTCCCTCAGTGGCCAAAGGCAATTCAAATAGCTGAGATAAGGAGGATCCTAAAAACGGAAAATTTTTAGTAAGTGTCTTTATTTTTTCTAGTAAAATAAAATCTAAGGTTATCATTTGAATAGATTTCAATAGGGAAAGCTAGATGAAGTTTTCAGAGTGATGAAAAAAAGATTTGAAGACCTGCTGTGATTGAGTGAAATGGTAAGTAAATTAGGAATGTTAAAATTGTTGCCATGCTATAATAATGATCCACTTGTGGTTATATAACATAAATCTGTCTTACATTGAATAAGGACAGTTTTGTGATTTTCTCTAACTTATTTCAGTGGAATAAGTATAGGAAGGAAGATAGTAAATTATAGAAATGACCTGAAACTCAGGCACATCAGCAATATAATAAGGAGGCAAAAAATTTAAGCCAAGAAGCACTAAAACTATAGAAAATAGCATGTAAGCAACTCTTCAGGCAATCTGCTCAGCAGATTAGCTGATCCAGGCAAGTTACCATAAAGTTACCATTCTCATTTGGAATATCAGGACTAAAAGAAATGGAGTTATAGGCCCCACTACATGTGAATAAAGGTGATTAACTAAGTAAAGATTTAAAATGGCATCATTAAAAGTGTGTAAAAGAACAGAAAAATCCTAAAATATAATTTTCTATTCCTAAAACTTGGCCAAAGTTCAACAGATTTCTTAAATTTTCCATTTAATTTAAGCTAACTGTGGTATAAGTAGTAGTATGCAGTTTTGCATCAACTATTTGGTTGGGTTGAACAGCATACTTGTTCCTCTATAGACTAATGGCAAATGGTTATTCATAATTTAAGTTGCCACACAAAACTGACAGCTAACAATGATTGCTGAATCATTACAGCAGAGAGAGCTATCACACGAATATGATTTATGTGTCACATTTACATTTTGCAATGCTTTGTTTTGAAGGAGAAATCACTTAAGTTACAGTAAAATCACTGGCAGTGATTATAATATGCTGAACCAGGATAAAAATTATTCTGGACAATGACTTGTGTAAATTAAATGTTATCATTGGTTGAAGGAATTTCTCACTTCTCAATTGGTTGTGTCGAAATAATGATAACAAAAACCTATGTTGTTTAAGTTACTCAGTGTAGTGGGAAAGAATAACTGACAAACAGATTGGTTGTTTGACATTCTATAAAGATGCATTCTGAGTGTGCACTTTGATTAGAGAACTCAGAAATAATAAAAAAAAATTCTTTTGAGTTTAAGAATAAAATCCATTCTTGACAAAGTAGAAGAATTCTTTTTAACATCTTCATAGTTTTAAAACTATTTGAACTAAAATTCATGTCTAAATTTTTTATTCAAACTAATTTCTTTAAATTACCATCCATGGTGCTAGAACAGTAATACCTTTCTGTATTTTGCTATCATATGTTTATCAACTAAAAAGGCCATAGATTTCCAGCAACTATTAATCTGAGGATAAAATGAGCTGTATAGATCTCAAAAACCTAAAGAATAAGATCATTTTAACGTGTGTTGACTAAGTTTATTGGAGTATCAGAAAAAGTAAAACCTTACAAGGACCATTGATATAAAATATAGTTTATGGTTTCTCACAATAATTATTGTTTAATTGCTTACATATTGCAAGTAAATGCAAATACATCTTTTTATTGAGCAAGCAAAATCCATTTTCTTGTGGAATTTAGCAGTATAAGCTTTTTTATTGCCATTTTAAATCAAAATAAAAAATATCTCAGTGACTATCATGTTATTTCTTTTTATCAAATAAATTCTTTTAATTGTTCAAACATACCAAAATGGTACTAAATAAAGTTTTACTAATTTTATTGTCCATAAAATATTAATATCTGATTTTTTTGATAAAATTATCATTTTAAATGCCAAGAATGTTTTTTTTTTCAACTTGACAAAAACAAAGCATATCTTAAATTATTTGGCTAATCACTGTGGTAGACACAAATAAGATATAAGAAAAACTCTTCCCTAATGGAGTTTATAATTTGACAAAATATCTGAGCATCATAAATTTAGAGTTGTAAAGTACTTTGGAGGCTAAAAATATGATTCACTCATTATATAGTTCAGGAAACTGACAAAGTTTTTAAGTGACTTTAACAAGAACCCTCAAGTAGTGGTTAGGATTTGAATCTAGAATATATTCACTATAAAACCAATGTCCTTCCACTCCACAGGTAATGCAATTTTGTAGAAATTAGTTATAAAAGTTCATAACTATACTTGCAGTCTTAATTGAGTCTTAATTGTCTTATTTTAAAAAATCTTAAAATAAACAAAAAATATTTTTTTCATTTGTCTCCTTTTCTCAGTTTATTGTTTTACTTTAATACTTCCCCAGTATTAAAGTTATTTTAGACATAAAATTTATATAGTAATTTCTTGTAAAAAGTTGCCTACGGTACATTTCCCTTGCATTTCTTTACTGGGTTGCTTAACAGGGTTATGTAGTTTGGGTCCACTCTTTTGCAATTATTCACTTTTCCAGAAGATGGAGTAATTAGCTTCTAACTTACATTCCCCTAAGATGGCAATTCAAAATGTCACTAGTATTTTTTTTAATGATTGTGACAATTAAAAGATTGAATCAAATAAGATATGCTGCAAAATATACTCTTTCAAAATTTTATTCAAAGCAAAGGATATACAAAATCTCATTCTAATATCTCATTGTGGTAAAGAGGTAAATCTTAAGATTTGGAGGTTTTGCCAGAGTGGTACAAACAATGTTATGTTGCATCAGGTTAAAAAGGTTTCAGGCAGGACCTTGGCAACAGACCTGTCCACTCCATCAGGACTAACCTACCCAAGTACAGAGAAATTAGTCACCCCTTTTTGGGGATATATTGGCTAGTTGGCATTGCATTCTTTACCAATGATAATCATATGTGAATAAAATTTAAAAAAAATAAAAAAGAAACATTACTATGAGTAAGTCACTTTTATGGGTGTCATAATGCACGTGACTTCTAAGGAAGGTCCTATCCAGCTCTATATCTAGGACATTTCTTTTCATTAAAATAGTTTGCAGAGGATAAAAATGAAAGAAATCTTAAAATATTGATAATGACTTTATTACCCAAAGGTAATATATTGAACATACTATTACTTTGGAAATGATAATGATACTACACCTAGGAAAAATTGTACAGTAGGTTTTTTTTTTTCTCTTGCAATTCTTCTCAGACACTCAGACCTCAGGTTTCTCCTTATATACAATACTCATATTTACGTTCTAGTGCTAAAATGAGCTTTCCATCCTCCTCTAAGTTACTTATCCCTTTATCCCTCCCCAATCAAATATAGCAAAATCACTATTCACTAAGGATCTTGTTCTTACCTGAATTTCCT
>JAJPUD010008473.1:0-31953 GCA_023553655.1 Myrmecobius fasciatus | reverse complement strand
TGTTTCAAACCACCTCCAATTGTTCACTGAAGAAAGCCATATACACCTAGAGAGAGGGATGCGAAATGTGGACCACATGATAACATTCTCATACTCCTTGATTGATGTTTGCTTACATTGTGTTTCCTTTATCTGATATATCCTTTGTGTAGATAAGATTTTTCTTGCACAACAATGATAAGTTTGGAAATATGTATACATATATTCGATTTGCCAATATTTTAACATAATTAACATGTAGTGGATATCCTTCCATCTAGGGGAGGGGTGGGGAGTTGGGGGGAAAATTTGTAACGGAAAGCTATGTAAGAGTTATTGTTGAAGAATTACCCACACATATGTTATGCAAATAAAATAAAACTAAAAAAAAAGAAAAAAAAGAAAGAAAAAATATGTTCCTTTTAATAATTCTGTCATCAATTATTATGTTATGTTATGTTATGTTATTAATTATGCTATTAATCTTAACCTAGTATTGGAGATAAGAATATTTCTTACCATTTCACTGAATCCATCACAATTAAGGTTGGAAGGTATATAAAAGGAACTTTTAATTAAAGTATATAAGAGCTAGAATTCCATTTATAATATACCCATAAAAATCTTTATCCAATTTAATGAATGAAAATGTTGACATTTTATACCTATTAATAAAACTTTCAACTATAGAATATGTCTATAGTCTGTTCATTTCTTAACAATTTTAAGAAGTAAAGAAATTTCTAGCTTAAGCAAGAGTAGGGTTGATTTTTTTGATACAGATTGAGAGGTAGCTAATCTCTTAAACTAATGAATGAATCCAAGTATGGCAAAAGTCAAAATTAGAAGAGATACACATAAACTTTTTGGGTTCATTCTTCTAATTCATGCATAACATATGTGTACAAATATATATATATATATATATATATATAATATGCATATTCCACAAATATATGTATATAAATACTCTTTAGAAATAATTCATTTATCATTCTTGAATTTTTTAGAAGAAATAGTTTCACTGGAAGAAATTTCTATAAAAGTCAGTAAATTAATTGTCATGATTAGGTAGACAGAACAACAAAAAGGTGGGTTTTCTCCATTAGACTAGAAAATTTAGAGGTTAGTTTTCTTTTTAATGGATATCTAAGAAAGCCATAATTTCTAAAACACTAAATTTCTGAAGCAGGCTTCCCCACCTTTTGGTAAAGAGAAGTTATTTTGTTTCCTTATAGTCTGAGAAAAAATGGCAGAGAAATCAGTTAGGAGGAGAGACAGAAAAGTTGTTGAAAATGAAATCCCTAAATAGACAGTGCAAAGTGGATACCATATTTCTGTCTTCCTAAAAACCTTGGCAAGGCTCAGATATTATAAAGAGGGGTGAATTCACAATCATGGAACTGTGAAAGGGAATATCTTCATAGAAGATTGAGAGTCAATATATATATATATATATAGGATATATATAAATATATATCCTAGTTCAAGTTCTGTTACTAACTATACACCTTGGGCAAATATCTTAATATCTTTAGGCTGCAATATTTTTGGAAATGTGTATTTTAATGCCTAGTTTCAAGATTGACTTGCTGATTATAATAGTCTGGAAATAACCTAGTCCTATGTCTTATTTAAAAAAAATCTTTTTGGAACTCATTTCATATAGTATTTGGCCTTGTAATTTTAATATGTTCATTTTTTCCAGTAGCTTCCCAGAAGCAAGTTACACTGTCAAGAAAAAAAAAATGCCATAACTGAATATGCTCCTCTGACCTTGTCTTACTCTCAGCTCCAAACTCCATGAATTAATCATCAAAGTTAAATCTCTCTCCTCTCTATGAGGAAAATCTATCCATGACAATCCTTAGTGTTATTTTTGACAGAAAAATTTGCAAATTTGCTAGATTTCCATGCTAATGGAATTTTTATACTTACTCCAGACAAGAAAATTTGCTTCATATTCACACCTAGCAGTTTTATTATTATACTCAATTATTGGACTTCTGATATAACTTGAAAAGATGTGTCTTTAGAAAATTACTGGCCAGTTTCATATTAATATTTAAATTAAGATTGAAATGATAAGATACCATATAGTGTAAAAAAATTGCTCATCAAAACAATGTCAAAAGTTGTAAATATTTTTGCCTTGGTATTACTTAAAAGTTGGCAAAAATAGGTAAATTAGAATTGTTTAATGACATAACAACACACTTTACTCTGAAAACATAATCCAAGTCCTAATAATGTCTAAATGAAAATAAAATAGTTATGTAAGATTGACCTCACAGCTTCTATCTTATTCTGTCATTGGGATAGCTTAATATAAAAGGCAGCATGGCCTAGAAGATAGTCAGTTAATGTGAAAGTCAGAAACACATGGGTTACATTTTTATTTTTTGACACCCACATGACTTTATATGATAATGGATAAGTTATCTTACCACTCTCCCCCTAAAATATCTTGTAAAAGTACACATTAAAAGAAATTTCTGATATGCAATGGGAAATGATAATTCCTTAATTTAAATTTCTTTTCCCAAACACAACACAATTCCAGAAAAAAAAGCCAAACAATGAATAAGTCACTATACCATTCTGTTAAAAATTCATCAATAAAGATTCGACAAATGAGATAAATTAAATTGCAGTAGAGTGGGTAGTTGACCAAAGTATAGCCATTTCTGCAAATGGATGAGATAGATTATGAATAAATCTGATATTCAATTAATCAAGATGTCAAAGTGTTTGTAGAAGACAGAATGTGAAGAAAAAAAGTATGTAATCTATGTGGTGAATTCGTTGGAGAAATGAGAGAGTGACCTGGATGTTCATTAATAAGATCAAGTAGAATCTGGACAAAAAAGGGCAAGGTTTAAAAGTGATTATTGGATTATAAATGTGATGGAAAGATGTGAAAGTAACAAGCAACTGATTCATCAGTTTCTTATCCTGGTCTTACATATCAAGGGCTAAAGAGGGTGAAAGGGCAGCAAACCATGAAAAATGTTTTAAGAAAGGAGGTATCCTAAGGTCAAAAATAAGTTCCCATATATAAAATGTGAAGAAAGTGGTATAGAATTATGGGAACATAAAATCATTGATTTGGGGCTGAAAGATCAAACATTTGCCAAACACTTTTTGAAACTCAATTATGTTGCAAATAAAGACACCAAGTCTTCAGTAGGTGAAGTGAATACTTTCACACAATTACATCTCAAAGTCAAGATGTTCTCCAGAAAACCTTCTTCAAAAGAAGTTTCTACAGACTTCAGTGAAATTGAAAGGTATAAAAGGATACACATATACACACACACATATTCAGATACACACATATGAACATGTACAGCATGCATCTGCATATGTGTGTTCTCATACTTATTTCATATGAGTATATACATACAATAAATAGAAACAAAGCAGATTCTCATTGATCAGATAATTATTTAAGTGTTGTATACAAATTGAACAGAATATTAAAATTGCCTTGTTTTTGTTGATGTTGCTTTCATGCCAAAGAGTTAGTTGAGCAGACGCAAGAAAACAATATGCACAATAATTGCAAGAATGAAACTGGAAAGAACACTGAAGAAAAACAATACAGCTGCCCAATGAACAACTATGATGATAAAATTGCAGTACTTTATCCCAATGAATAAAAGAAAATATATCTTTCTTCCTTCCAGAAATGAGAAACTATGGGTGTGGTATGGCATGTTGTTTATGCTATCAGAGAGTTATTATGTTGGCTAAATTTGTCAAACAACTCTCCTCACATTTTTCCTGCTTCTTCCTCTCTCAATATCTCTGTCTGGCTGCCTCTCCTCTTTCTTCTTTTTGAAAAATCATTGAAATGAAGAATGGAGATAAATAAATAAATATTTTGTTAAAAATCAACATTTATCTATATTGTCAAGAAAAGTTATACTCTTTATTATTTTATTTATTTATAACAAATGTTATTTATAATAGTATAAGGAATACCTGTGGTGAGAGCTATTGTGTGGCTTGAAAGAACGCAAAACCGACTAATCTCCCACTAATCTCTAAAGCAAACTTTAATTCATGCAAGGAGAAAAAATAGGAAGATGGGGCAGGTGCCACAATGCTATCTTTATAGAGAGGTGGTATCAGACTAGAATTATATTTATCTATCACTTTTAAAATGTTACTTAATAGGATATAATTACATTCAATCTTATTTTTGAATGTTTTGTCACCTTTGATGGAAGGAGAATCCCAAGTTTTGTAACCAAGGCTTATCCCCTTTGCCACCAATTACAAGTTCCACAATAAATATACATAGCAAGTCGAAAAGAAAAACACTTTAAATAATAACACAACAGAAATCAGAGAAGGTATACCAGAAAATAAAGAATGAAATAACTTTCCAATTGGTTTGGTTAAGGAGGAAGAGAGAGACAGACAGAGGGAAAGAGAGAGAGAGAGAGAGAGAGAGAGAGAGAGAGAGAGAGAGAGAGAGAGAGAGAGAGAGAGAGAGAGAGAAAGTTTCCTGAATTTCAGCAAATGGGAAAATTACTCATCAAGAACTTTGGAGTATTGTGTTAAAGATAGGGACATAATAGATACTGATGGATTTTCTGTTATCTTCCTAGAATCATTTCCTTCAGCAATTTGAAAAAAGGCATCATCTGTTATATTTTCATCCTGGAAGGCAGAAATCAAAAATGCCAAATATCAAAGCAGACTTAAAAGATGAAGAGCCTTGAAGATGACTGAAAAAAGTCTGTAGCTCTCTCACTCTCACCAATTGTATCCACCCTTTCATTTAGGGAAGGACATTTATCTTCATTAATAAGGACAGTGTCCTTTACCAACTGAGTTGGAACAAGGATAACAAATAAAGAATTCCTTAAAAAACAGATTTGACACCATGAGAAAAAAGTACCAAAAAGCAATAAGGAAAAGAATACCTTTGGAATTAGAATTGATCAAATTGAAAAGAAATTAAAACAACTCACTGGAAAAAAAATTCCTAAAAATTTTAATTGGACAAATAAATGGAAATTAATGACTCCATGAAAAATTAAGAATCATTAAATAAAATCAAAAGAACAAAAAAGAGAAAAAAACTAAATATCTCAGTGGAAAAGCAACTGACCTTTAAAATAAATTGGTTAGAAATAATTTAAGAATTATTGGACTTCCTGAAAGTCATGATAACAAAAAAAAAATAGTCTAGACACTTTCAGGAAATTGTAAAAGAAAAATGCCCTGTTATTCTACAAAGAGAGGGTTATATAAATATACATATTTAAAGAATCCACCTCTCACTTCCTGAAAGAGGTCCCAATGAACTTTTCCACATATGAAGATGATATTAGAGCAATAATTAAGAGCTATTTTGCCCAACTGTATGGCAATACTGATAATCTAAGTGAAATGGATGAATACTTGCAAAATATAGTTTACCCAGATTAGCAGAGGAGGAAATAAATTTCTTAAATATTGCCATTTTAGAAAAAAGAAATTGAACAAGTTATTAATCAACTCCCTAAGAAAAAATCTCCAGAGACCAGAAGGACCTATATGGGGATACTCCCAAACATTTAAAGAATAATTAATTCCAATATTACGCAAACTATTTGGAAAATTGTTAAAGATGGAGTCCTACCAAATTCCTTTTAAGGTGCTGATATGGTCCTGATAATTAAACAAGATAGGATCGGGGCAGCTAGGTGGCGCAGTGGATAGAGCACCAGCCCTGAAGTCAGAAAGACGTGAGTTCAAATCTGGTCTCAGGCACTTAACATGCCCTAGCTGTGTGACCCTGGGCAAGTCACTTAACCTCAATTGCCTCAGCAAAAAAAGCAAAAAGAAAAAAGAAAAGAAATGGAAAAAAAGAGATAGGATCAAAACAGAGGAAGAAAATTGTAGACTAGTTTCACTAATGAATATTGATGCAAAAATCCTAAATAAAATACTAGCAAAGAGATTACAGCACATTATCCCTAGGATAATACACCATGACTAAGTAGAATTTATACCAGGAATGCAGGGCTGGTTCAAAATTAGGAAAACTATTAGTATAATTGACTAGATAAAAAAAAAACAAACTAATGAAAGTCACATGATGAAGAAAAAGCATTAGGCAACTTCCAACACCTATTCCTTTTGAAAACACTAGAGAGTACAAGAGCAAATGGAGTTTTACTTAAAATAATAAGTAGTATCTATTAAAAGCCATCAGCAAGTATCATATGTAATGGGAATAAACTAGGATCATTCCCAATAGGATCAGGAGTGAAATAAAGTTGCCCACTATCATCAGTGCTATTCAGAATTGTAATAGAAATGTCAGTTTTAGCAATTAGAAAAGAAAAAGAAATTAAAGGAACTAGAATAGGTATTGAGAAAATCAAATTACCACTCTTTGCAGATGGTATGATTGTATACCTAGAAAATACTAGAGAATTAATTAAAAATTACTAAAACAATTCATTACTTTAGCAAAAGTAGTGCAAGTAGTGCAAGATACAAAAAAGATAGCAAAGTTGAAAGATACAAAATAAATCCGCAAAAATCATAAGCATTTTATATGTTACCAAACAAAGCCCAGCAGCAAGTGATACAAACAGAAATTCTACTTAAAATAACTGTAGGTAATATAAAATATTTGGGAGAATAAGATCCCAAAATGAAAACTCCCAGGAATATTATAGCCAAATTCCAGAACTCCCAAGTCAAGGAAAACATCTTGCAAGCATCCAGAAAACAAAACCAAAACCAAAAACAACAACAACAACAACAACAACAACAACAACAACAACAACAACAAAACAGTTGAAGTTTAGTGGAGCCACCGTCAGTATAATACAAGATTTGGCAGTTTCTACATTAAAGGACTGGAGGGCTTGGAATATGATATTCTGGACTATAATGGAGTTGGGATTACAGCCAAGTACCATCTATTCAGCAAAACTGAGTGTAATTCTTCAGAGAAAAAGGCAGTCATTAAATGAAACAGAGGATTTTCAGTTACTCATGATGAAAAGAACAGAGCTGATGGAAATTTTGATTTTCAAATACAGGATTCTATAAAAGCAAAAAGAAGTAATCAGAAAAATAATATCAAAAGGAACTTAATAAAGTGTATCTGTTTACATTACTACATGAAAGAATACTTGTAATTCATTAGAAGGCTTTCATTATTATGACAGAAGGAATACATATAGACAGAAGCCATGGGTATGAGTTGAAAATGGAATAATATTTTTTAATGATGAAATTAATGGGTATAAGAAAGAATGTACTGGGAGAAAGGGAAAGGGAAAAGTGGAATGGTGGAAATTTTCTGCCATATAAAATAGACAACAAAAACTTTTTACAGTGGAGGGGAAGAAGATAAGTAAAGGGTGAGTGAGTGAACCTCACACTCATGAGAATTGGCTCAAATAGAAAGTAACATATATTTAAAAGGGGTATAGAAATCTATCTTATCCCACAGTAAAATAGGAGAGAAATGACATAAGGAAAGTGGGGGGGGAGTGATAAATGAGAAGATATATAGGGGGAGGCAGTGTTAGGTAGCAAAACCCTTCTCAGGAGAAACATCTTGAAATGAGAGAGAGAATAAATGGGGTGGGGGATATTAAAAAAATGAAATACATTGTATATGAAGTAATACCAATGTTCTGGGAAGACCAGTTGTAAATGACTGTTATTCTCAGTAGTACAATTATACATGATTGTTTTGAAGGACTTATGATAAAAAATCCTATCTATATCCAGTGAAGGAACTGATTGTTTCTGAACACATATTGAAATATTCTGTTTTTCTTTCTCGCTCTCTCTGTATTTTAACTTAATTTTTCTTGAAAGTTTTTATTATCATATTTTCATGGAGATAAATGTTTTCTTTCACAACTTGACTTTTATGGAAATATTTTGTATAGTCTCACATGTGATTTCTTAATTGGGGTTGAGGATAAAGGTAAGAACTAGAACTCAAAAATCTGGTTTTTTTTGAAGCTTTTTATTTTCAAAACATATGAGAGAATAATTTTTTTTACCACTGACCCTAACAAAACTTTGAGTTCCAGTTCTCCCCTTCCCTCCTACCCCCTCCTTTAGATGGCAAGTAATCTAATATACGTTAAACATTTACACATATATGTGTAAATCCTATATATGCACATCTATTTATACAATTATCTTGCTACACAAAAAAATAGATCAAAAAGGAAAAAAAAATAAGAGAAAATAAAATTCTTGCAAACTACATCAAAAGAAGCAAAAAAGTTATGTTTGATCCACATTCTGTTCCCACAATTCTCTCTTTGGGTGTAAATGGCTGTCATCATCATAGGATCATTGAAAATGGCCTGAATTGTGTCACTGTTGAGAAGAGCCACATCCATCAGAACTGATCCTAATATTACCTTGCTGTTGCCATGTATAATGATCTCCTGGTTCTGCTCATTTCATTTAACATTGAGTTCAAAATTCTTAAAAACAAAAATGTTAAAGAAAAAAAATGTTTTGAATGTAACTGGGAAAAAATCAATTAATTTAATTAATTAAATGGCAAACAACAACAACAGCAACAACAACAACAAAAACTATACATGTCCTTTGATCCAACATAACCATTAATAGGTCTGTATCAAAAAGATATTGAAAATAAAGAGGAAAAAAATCATATATACAGGAAATTATTTACGGCAGTTTTTTTGTGGTGGCAAAGAACTAGAAAGTGAAGGAATGCCCATCAAATGGAGAATAGCTGTACAATTTGTGGCATATGGTTGTAACGGAATATTATTGTACTACTCAAAGTGATGAACAAAATGCTCTCAGAAAATTCTGGACTTTCACAAACTAATGCAAAGCGAAAGAAGTTGAAAAAGTAGACTATCGTATAGAGGAAAAGCAATATTATATGATGATGTATTGTGAATTGATACACTGGTACAGTGATTCAAGACAATTACAAAGGACTTATAATAAAAAAGGTAACTTCCATCTCCAAAGAAAGAATTGTTGAAATTTAATACAGATCAAAGCATGCTTTTTAAATTTTATTTTTCTTGGGGTTTTTTTGGGTGGGAATCAGTGTTTTTTTAAAAATAAAATATGACTAATGTGAAAATATGTTTTGTATGACTGCACATTTTAATTAATGTAAAATTGCTTACCTTATTAATGAGAATCAAGGGGAAATAGAGCAAGAGGGAGAATTTGGAACTCAAAAAAATTAACTAACTCTTGAAATGTTTTTTTTTCATTTTGTTTGGGAAGATAAAATATTAAATAAATATAAGAAGCCAACAAAAAAAGAAATAATTAACTTGAACATAACATTAAAGAAAATGAAAAATAAGCATGGGAAGCATGATTAATGAAAAAATCAGACATTCTTCATATATTTAATCAGCAATTAAAAACAAATGTCGAAAGATTAAAGTAACACAGGGAATTTAAAAAGTATGAGAGAAAAAAAACAAGCAATTCAACATCAAATATGGATCTAAATGGAAAATAAGAGAACAGATAAATCTCTTAATCAATGGGGATATAGATAATTTCTTACTGCATGGTCACAATTTCAGTAAAATGAAAGTATAAGAAATAAATTGAAAAATGGGAATTTATGTGCCATTAAAATTTTAAATGATAGAATGTCTTTAAAAAAAGATGACTATAGTTTTGATCAAAGAAATTCAAATTCAGGCAACTCTGAGATGCCACTACACACCTCTCATATTGCCTAAAATGACAGGAAAAGATAATGATGAATGTTGGAGGGGATGTGGAAAAACTGGGACATTGATACATTGTTGGGTGAACTGTGAAAGGATCCAACCATTCTGGAGAGCAATTTGGAGCTATGCTCAATTAGTTATCAAAATGTGCATACCCTTTGACCCAGCAGTGTTTCTACTGGGCTTGTATCCCAAAAAGATCTTAAAGGAGGGAAAGGGACCCACATGTGCAAAAATATTTGTGGCAGCCCTTTTTGAAGTGTCAAGAAACTGGAAACTGGATGGATGCCCATCAATTGGAGAATGGCTGAATAAATTATGGTATATGAATGTTATGGAATATTACTGTTCTGTAAGAAACGACCAACAAGATGATTTCAGAGAGGCCTGGAGAGACCTACATGAACTGATGCTAAGTGAAATGAGCAGAGCCGGGAGATCATTATACACAACAATAAGACTATATGCTGATATGATCAATTCTAATGGACATGGTTCTCTTCAACAATGAGGTGATTCAAACCAGTTCCTATTGTTCAGTGATGAAGATAGTCATATACATCCAGAGAGAAGCCTTTGGTAACTGAGTGTGGACCACAACATAGCATTTTAATGCTTTCTGTGAATGTTTGCTTGCATTTTGTTTTCCTTCTTAGGTTGCTTTTTTTCTCTTTCTAGATGTGATTTTTCTTGTGCAGCAAGATAACTGTATAGATATGTATACATATATTGGATTTGTCATATATTTTAACATATTTAACATGTATTAGACTACCTGTCATCTAGGGGTAGGGTGGAGGGAAGAAGGGGAAAAATTAGGAACAAAAAAAATTTTTTGCAAAGGTCAATGTTGAAAAATTACTTATAGGTTCTGTAAATATAAAGCTTTAATTTAAAAAAAGATAATGAGGAATGTTGGAGGGCATGTGGAAAACTGGTTCACTAATACATCTTTAGTGGAATTGTGAACTGACCTAGCCATCCTGGAGAGAAATTTGGAACTATGCTTGAAAAATAATGAAACTGTGCATAGCCTTTTATCAAGCAATGTTTCTAATGGGCTTTTATCCCAAAGAGATCTTAAAGAAGGGAAAGGGACCCACATGTGCAAAAATGTTTGTGGCAATCCTTTTCATAGTAACAAAAAACTGGAAATTTAGTGGATGCTCATCAGCTGGAAAGTGGTTGATTCACTTGCATTTTCTTTTCTTTTCATTTTCTTTCCTTTTTGATCTTACTTTTTATGTAGCAAGATAATTGTATAAATATTTTTATATATATTGGATTTAACATATATTTTATATATTGGATTGTTTGCCATCTAGGGGAAGGGGTGGGAGTTCAGAGGGGAAAATTTGGAACACAAAGCTGTGTAAAGGTCCATGTTGAAAAATTATCCATGCATATGTTTTGAAAATAAAAAGCTTTAGTAAAAAAAGATGACTAACATATGAAAAGGTGCTCCAGATCACTATTGATCAGGGGAATGCAAATTAAGACAACTCTGAGGTACCACTACACACCTGTCACATTGGCTAAGATGACAGGAAAAGATAATGATGAATGTTGGAGGGGATGTGGGAAAGCTGGGACACTGATACATTGTTGGTGGAACTGTGAAAGAATCCAGCCATTCTGGAGAGCAATTTGGTTGGAATTATGCTCAAAAAGTTATTGGGTTGTGCATACCGTTTGACCCAGCAGCATTTCTACTGGGCTTGTATCCCAAAGAAATCTTAAAGGAAGGATAGGGCCCTACATGTGCAAGAATGTTTGTGGCAGCCCTTTTTGTAGTAGCTAGAAACTGGAAACTGAATGTATGCCCATCAATTGGAGAATGGCTGAATAAATTATGGTATATGAATGTTATGGAATATTATTGTTCTATAAGAAATGACCAGCAGGATGATTTCAGAGAGGCCTGGAGAGACTTGCATGAACTGATGCTGAGTGAAGTGAGTAGAACCAGCAGATCATTATACACGGCAACAACAGTACTATATGATGATCAATTCTGATGGACATGGCTCTCTTCAACAATGAAATGTTTTAAATCAGTTCCAATTGTTCAGTGAAGAAGGCCATATACACCCAGAGAGAGGGATATGAAATGTGGACCACAACATAACATTTTCATGCTCTCTATTGATGTTTGCTTGCATTGTGTTTCCTTTCTCTGATTTTTTTTCCTTGTAGATACAATTTTTCTTGCACAACAATAATAAGTGTGGAAATATGTATGCATATATTTGATTTGTCAAGTATTTTAACATAATTAACATATAGTGGATTTCCTGCCATCTAGGGGAGGGCTGGGGAGTAGGGGGGGGAAATTTGTAACAGAAAGCTTTGCAAGGGTTAATGTTGAAGAATTACCCATACATATGTTTTGCAAATAAAAAGTTTTAATAATAAAAAGATGACTAAAAATCTAACTTCTTTGAAAAGTTAGACAGTATGGGGCTGAATTAGATGCATAATTATGTTTTCAAAAACTTCACATTGACACAAGGATAACTAAGAAAGCTTTAGCACCTTCCTTCAGATGCAAGATTCATCCCACATTCTAAATAGAAGACATCACATGTATCACCAAAAGAGAACTTCAGCAACGGCTGAAAATACAAATCACGTAGTTGCTATATACAAAGCACTTCTCCATCTACATTAGCTTCATAATTTTCTATCTACAATTCTTGGTTATATGGATGTTTATCTGTGCCTCTCCCTCTCTCCATTCTATTCCCTCTGGTGCCTTCATTATCCCATTCCACACTATTCCTACCTTGTCTGTCTCTGTAGCTCTTAACTGCTTATCTTTATGGGATATTTTATGAGTTTGATAATCTCTGTGTTTAAATAAGTGTGATTGCCAAACCATGTTGTCAATCATGGTTGTTCCTGGTTATTACCCAAAGAACTAGGCATGCCTGGCCCCAGTTTATATTTTTATTAATTAATTATCAATTGAATAAATTAAATAAGTGTACATCTAGATGGACTCTACAAAATAAATAACATCCAAAAATAATCTTTCAAAGTCCTCTATGGCCAATATTTACATAAACTCCACCAACAATAACTTGACAGACAAGAATTGGACTGAATTGAATAGTTTGTAACCAGGTCATTGCTGCCAGAAATTACAGAAGACATATTCTTAAGGAATGATTAATGAACAATACAAATCATGCCAATACTTGATAAAATCTGTGTAACACATCACTTCATTCTATAAAATTTTAATATATCGCACACACATAAAGGTAGAACAATGTGTTGCTGATAAGAATTATATATCAGAAGCCTGCTATTTTTTCAGGGACTGACAAAAAAACAAAGCACCATTATAAAAATATAAATCTCAAAATACACTGGGAAATTTAAAAAATAAATAGCAAAAAGCTAACTTGTTATCACAAACCAACCTGTTAGTCATGATCACCTACAATTAATATTGATTTATTGAAAAAAAATAGAAAACTAAGAACAATAGAACAATGTTTGCAAGAGACATAGTCCAATAAGAATAATAAATCCCAAGGTAAATATGGCAGAGAGTTTTGAGGTCTGTGTGTGTGTGTGTGTGTGTGTGTGTTAAATATAGACATTATAACTAAAAGGCTTCACACTATTATATAAATTGTTAGCAAGACATTCTAGCACTTCCTCTCATATGTAAGCCTTTACTCATCTTTTTTTTTAAAGAAATGGATTCACATGTATATTACTGACAGTTTTAGCTTTATATAAATATAAAATTCAGCTCAAGTAAAGAATTCTACAAGACATCCATATAAAAATGCCTATATTAATTTTACTGTAAAGTACTGTGTTCTCTCTCTCTCATTCTTGCTCTTAGTATCTCTCTCTGTGCCTATCTCTCTCAGTCTTACTGCCCCTCAACTCTGCATTCCTTAGTATCCCACTCCCACTCCCAAGGATGGGGTTGGGGACTGAGTGGAAGCAGCAGAATTGTCATACAGAGAAACTGATGGTAGCTCTGAAGCCAAGTCAGATGGGGATTTGGCTGCAGAGCTAGGTCGCCTTTAATCCAGCCAACTTCATGTCTGAATAGGTGTGTTCCTTCTCTCAGTGCTCAGGTATGAGTGTCTTTCCCAGCCCCAGATGTCACCTGCCCCACCCACATATGTCTAACTCTCCTTTTTCTTGGTTCTGACCAGTCTTGGGCCCAGGGTTTCTGATCCCATCTATGAATATTTCTTGTGCTTTCCAAATAAAGTGACTTTACCTCTTTCTCCATTACTTTCCTCTACTGTAAAAATGAGGACAATAATAGCATGCTGAGTAAATGTTAATTATTGTTATTATTATTGTTATCAGTAGTATTAGTTACATGCAAAAAGGATATCCTTTTGAACTCAAAGGATAAATTGTACAGAAACAAGACATATCATAGATCAACTCTCATTCACAATTTTTTTGGATATAACATTGATTTGTAAGAGAGAGAGAGAGAGAGAGAGAGAGAGAGAGAGAGAGAGAGAGAGAGAGAGAGAGAGAAATGCCAAACACACACCAAATGAAAAAAATTTCTAAATATGTATCCCCTAGAAGAAGTCCTCAAAAGTATAGATGAATTAGATATGGTATATAACATCACGGCTGTCTTGTCTAACACTCGAGTTACAAAAAGGAAGCTCTCAGAGAATATACAGAAAAAGCACTCACGTACTAATGTTTTATTGAAAAATTTTAATGTGTATAAATATGTATATATGTGTATATATGTAATTATATACATACACATATAAGTGTGTTGTAATACAACATAAAAGAAGCAAGTTTTTATATGTAAATAAAAATCTTGATCTACATCTACACATAGATACAGAATTAAAGCTACATAGAGATGAAGATATGTAAAAAGCATATATATATATTTTGTTATTCTGTGCAAAAATGACATCACAATGAAAAAGTACATTTTATTCTTTGTTAATGCAATCATCATATATAGTTATATGATACTGATAGAGAACCTTCCTCTCATTCTTCATATTTAGATACAATTTCCTGTAGCTTTATTATTCTTGTGTTAATTAATGAAATAAATTGAGTTCATTAACCAAAAATTACTGTGATGACATTGAATAGGTTACAAATTTATACAATAAAATATATTTTTTATTTTAATTTTTTAAAAATTTTAAGTAATTTAATGATGCATCATCTATAGAAATTCCCTGAATCTGCTTTCAAATTTTCAATTTTTCTTAATAATTTGACTGTCAAAAAAATTGCAAGTTTAGCTACAAGAACAATATAAATATCAGATAGCACTATTAGTAAGGTTGAAACCCTTTTTTTTGTATTCTTATTCCCTCATGAATAATTCCTCTCTCAAGTGATCTGCTTAGGAATGTGACTCTCAATTAATGCTTCCATTCTCTTCTTCACCAAAATCATAAATCATAATTTTCAAATAAAAAGGAGAGAATAAGTTGCGCAATCTACTATTTGCTCCCAGTTTATCCAGTCTCTTGAAATTATCAAATATATTTCCATATAACTCAATAACCTATAATAGATTTTCCTGAAAAAAAAAAAGGTTTACTTACTTTGCTATTAGGATCTATAGGGTCATAGCTAGCCAATAAAGTTGGACACAAATTAGAATAGATTTATTATGAGATTCGACAAATAGCACTCACTCAGAATATGCCTATTCATAGATGCCCTATCTAAAAGTACAGGTTTGAGAGGAAGGTTTTTATACAAAAGGTTTAAGAAATGAGATGTTTTAGATGGCTTCAAACTTTTCCATGATTATCATAAAGGCATATAATTTAAAAAATTAAATGATTTTGGTGAATAATTAGTATCCATTAGTAAGAACTCTGGCTATTACACCAATTGCAGCACCATAAAAGGGGATAGATAAGCATCAAGGACCTAAGAAAGGCTTTACAAAATATATTGCTACCTAAAATTCTTCCATTTGAGACCATTGATACAGTCATAGTTTGTTTATAACAATTTCCAAATCAGTATTTGTACAAACAAAAATAGTATCGAGGAAATGAAATAGGGAACAGATTCATAACATAAATAAAATTAATGAAACTAGGAAAATAACAATAGAGTGAATAATGAAATACAGTACAATTGTAGCAGTTTCAAATCCTTTAGCACAGTCATGATCTTTAGGTGTCTGGCAAGGATCTCCTATATGATTGTCAAGCATTCATGGAATGCATCAAAATAGATTTGGGAAGATATTGTTTTTACCAGCTCCAGGTTCTAGGTCACTTGTAGAGATTCTATAAATAATTCTGCTAAAGCCTATTAGTGATAACAGTATAATTTAGTAAAACCTGGCAAAATTTAATGGGGTTGGTTATCCAGTAATTAGTTCATGTTGTGAATGCCTTTTCAGATGTTTCAGAGTTAATTTTGTAGATAGCATATTTACAGAAAGAACATCAAATTAGGAACTCATTGTTTACTTGAATTTTCAGAGAATTTCAGTTTTTGAATATCACTTGCTTTCCTATCCTTACCTAATCTTGATACCTGATATAATGTCAAAGTTTGAAAGAAGAATTTTACAGTAAAAAATGACAAAATCACGAGGCCTATCTTGCGAAATGAACCTTCTGTCTCTTAATGTAATCAGAGAATTCTATATATATATATATAGATATAGATGCTAATTACTAGAGAAAATGGTCTAATCTTGTTTCTTTCTCAAAGTTTATTCTCCATTAAATTTTTAAAATATTTTTCATCTTTATCTTATGCCCCTCTTTTGAGGATATCTATCAACCTCATATATATGTGTGTGCATATATATATATATATATATACATGTATATATATATACATACATACATATTTCCAAGATGGAAAAACTAAAAACTCATTTATCTATTTGCTTAGGATATGGCATTGATAATAAGTTTAAAAAATTGTAAACTTTCATACTTGCTTTCTGCTATAGGAACTCAGGGATGTATTTGTATCAGCATATTAATTAATAGATTTAGTGCTGCAATGATAACAAACTGCTGTAGTTTACCTGCCCAGATTTTAGAAATTTGCTTTTAAAGGAAAAACAAGGGACATGACTACGCAAATATTAAAACAGATTCTTTAAGTACTTACACTGACCTGAAATATGCTAAAATAGAAGAAAAACTGCCTGTCTTATACCAGCTAAGAGTTATAGCTAGTAGCCAATCAGTAGCAAAAATTCATACTATTCACAGGATACCATAGCCAGGCTTAGAATTTACCTCATGAGAAAATTTAATGATCAGAATATTGCACAAAGAAGAGAATATTACCTTGCCCTTTGTAAGGTAATTCTCTCAAACTGAGTCAAGAAAATCTTACTTTGCCCAAATTAAGGTGATTACATCAATGTACCCAATCACACACATCTACTTGTAGTAGTTCTTAAACCACACTGCTTTTGAACAGTCCATGGCATGCCCCTTAAAATGATGAACTTATTGGATTAATGGTAATTCATAAAATTATGTCTGAAAACAAAACCCAAAACAATATCAAGTTACACTCCCATGAAATTTTACCTTAGATATCAAGTTTCATTAATCACATCTTAAGGCTAGTACAGTTAATTTTTCTTCATGCTGTTGTAATAATAGGTAAGAATAAAAAGTTTATGAGGTTTTTCAAAATAAAAATCACTCAATCTCTTTTTCTTCCTTTTTTTCTTCCTCTTTCCTTCTAGCATATAAATCAGTACTTTGAAATTAAGAACATAATTATGTTCTAGAATTCCACATAAAGAGTGAATATAAAATAGTTTACTTAAAAAAAAAGGAAAGAAAAAGCTATTGTAAGTCTCCAAATTAATTGATTATCTATTTCTAAGGGTATTGCATATTCGTCCCTTAGGGAAAAATTAATTTTTTGTTAATTTTTAGTGTTTTCATTATTTTTAATTTTTATTTTTTTTTCATTGATCTCTGCATAGCCTTGTGTTTCAGATATTCCCCTCCTCCCCACTCTCTCCCCTAGAAGGCAAGCAATCCAATATGTGTTATAATGTTAAAATATATGTTAAATCCAATATGTGTAAACATATTAATACAATATTCTTGCTGCACAAGAAAAATCAGATCAAAAAGGAGAGTAAATGAGTAAGAAAAAATGCAAGTGAACAAAAACAAAAAGAGTGAGAATGTGAATGTTATGTTGTGATCCACATTCACTTCCCACAGTCTTCTCTCTGGGTGTAGTTGTCTCTCTTCTTCACAAGATCTTTGGAAGTGGCATTAGTCATCTTATTGTTGGAAAGAGTCTCGTTCATCAGAATTGAGCATCATATAATATTGATATTGCTGTGTACAATGATATCCTGTTTCTATTCATTTCACTTAGTATCAGCTCATATAAGTCTCTCCAGACCGTTCTAAAATCATCCTCCTGATCATTTCTTATACAACAATACTATTCCATAACATTCATATACAATAATTTACTCAGCCATTTTCCAACTGATGGGCATCTACTTAGTTTCCATTTTCTTGCCACTACAAAAAAGGGCTGCAATAATTTTTTTGCACATGTCGGTCACTTCCCTTTCTCTAAGATCTCTTTGGCATATAAGCCCAGCAGAAACACTGCTGGATCAAAGGGTATATACAGTTTGATAACTTTTTTGAGCATAGTTCCATACTGCTATCCAGAATGGTTGGATAAATTCACAACCACACTAACAATGTATTAGTGTCCCAGTTTTCCTACATTCCTTTCAACATTCATCATTATCTTTTCCTTTCATCTTAGCCTATCTGAGAGGTATGTAGTGATATCTCAGAGTTGTCTTAATTTGCTTTTCCCTAATCAACAGTGATTTAGTGCACCTTTTCATATAATTAGAAATGGTGTTAATTTCTTCATATGAAAATTGTCTGTTCATATTCTGTTACCATTTATCAATTGGCAAATGACTTGAATTCTTATAAATTTGGGTCATCTATATGTTTTAGAAATGAAGCCTTTATCAGAATGTTTAAATGTAATTTTCCCCTAATTTATTGCTTCCCTTCTGATCTTGTCTGCATTAGTTTTGTTTGTACAAAAACTTAATATGATCAAAATTACCTATTTTGTGATCAATAATGATCTCCAGTTCTTCTTTGGACACAAATTCCTTACTTCTTTACAGATTTGAGAGGTAAACTATCCCATGTTCTTCTAATTTTCTTATAATATGATTCTTTGTGTCTAAATAATGAACCCATTTTGATTTTATCTTAGTATGTGATATTAGATGTGGGTCAACGCCAAGTTTCTTCCATACTAGTATCCAATTTTCACAGCAGTTTTGTCAAATAGTGAACTCTTATCCCAGAAGCTGGGCTTTTGGGTTTGTGGGTTCATCAAACACTAAATTACTATAGTAACTGATTATTTTGCCCTGTGATCCTAACCTATTCCACTGATCGATACTCTGTTTCATAGCCAGTACCAAATAGTTTTGATGACTGCTGCTTTATAATATATGTTTAGGTCTGACACAGTTAGGTCACTTTCATTGGCATTTTTTTATTAATTTCCTTGAAATTCTTGACATTTTGTTCTTCCAGATGAACTTTGTTATTATTTTCTCTGGATCTGTAAAATAATTTCTTGGGAGTTTGATGCATATGACACTAAATAAGTAGATCAATTTATGTAGTATTGTTATTTTCATTATATTTACTCAGCCTACCCATAAGCACTTGATTATTTTCCAATTTATTAGAACTGAATTTATTTATTTGGAAAGTGCTTTGTAGTTGTGTTCATATAGTTCCTAAGTTTCCTTTGGCAGATAGATTCCCAAATATTTTATACTATCAACAGTTATTTTGAATGGAATTACTCTTTGTATCACTTGCTGCTGGACATTCTTGGTAATATATAAAAATGCTGATGATGTTTGTGGATTTATTTGTGTGCTGGACTATTGCTAAATTTGTGAATAATTTCTAGTCATTTTTAGTTGATTCTCTAGGATTCTCTAAGAATAACATCATATCATCTATAAAGAGTAATAATTTGGTTTCCTCATCACCTACTCTAATTCCTTTAATCTCTTTTTTCTCTTATCGCCAATGATAACATTCTTAATACAATATAGAATAGTAATTGTGACAGTGCACAATCTTGTTGCACCCCTGATCTTATTGGGAATGGCTCTAGTTTGTTGCCATTGCATATAATGCTTACTCATGGTTTTAAATAGATGCTAATGATCATTTTAAAGATAAATCCATTTATTACTATACTCTCTAGCATTTTTAATAGGACAGGGTGTTGGATTTTATCAAATGCTTATTCAAATGTTTTTCTGCATCAATTCAGATAATCATATGGTTTTTGCTAGTTTGGTTATTGATATAGTCAATCATGTTAATGGTATTCCACATATTGCACCACCCCTGCATTCCTGTTATAAATCCTACTTGTTCGTGTTGTATTATCCTGGGGAAATTTTTCTATAACTTATTTGCTAATATTTTATTTAAGATTTTTGCATCAATATTCATAAAAGATAAAAGTAAAAGTAAAAATAAGTCTAATAAAAGAGGTAAGTAAGGAAAATACATCTTGATAAGGCTACCATTAACAAGGAAGTACACCAAGTGGTAAAGCAATTAAATTCCTAGAGAAGATATTAAGGCAATTACAGGAAGACATAGACAGCAAATGTCTATTAATGGAGGAACACAATCTTTTCCTCTCAGAATCATACATATCTAAGCAGAAAATAAACAAGAAAGAAACTATGGAGATTAATAGAATTCTAGTAAACCTAGATATAATTAAACTCTGTAGAAAACTGAGTGGAAAAAGAAAGGAATATACCTTTTTTCTTAACAGTACATGACACCTACACAAAAGACAATGGATTGAAAAAAAAAAAAAACCCTGAAAATCAAATGCAGAAAGGCAGCAATTGTAAATGTGTCTTTTCCCTTCCAAGATGCAATAAAAATATATTTTTCAAAAGGGCCAGGGAAAAATAGACTAAAAACCAATTAAAAGTTAAATAATCTAATTCTAAGGAATGAATGAGTCAAACAACAAATCTCAGAAACAATCAAAAATTTCATCCAATAGAATGGCAGTAATGAAAAAAATATATCAAAACCTATGCAATGCAGCCAAAGTAGTTTTCTAAATAGTTACATAAATAAAATAAAGAAAGAGGAGTTCAATGAATTGGGCATACAACTAAAAAAGTTAGAAAAAGAACAAATTAAAAACCTCTAATTAAATAGCAAATAAGAAATTCTGAAACTGAAAGGAGAAATTAATACAATTAAACCTAAAAATTAACTATTGAACATACTGATAAAGCAAAGAGTTGATTTTGTAAAAAAAAACAAAACAAAAAAACCATATATAAAACTTTGGATAATTTAATTAGAAAAAGGTACTAAAATCACAAAATTACCAGCATGAAAAATGAAGAGAGTAAACTTACCACCATTGAAAAAAGAAAGGAAAATAACACTTAGGAGGTACTTTGCCCAGTAGTATGGCAGAATTTTTTTTTATTGAAGCTTTTTATTTGTATAACATATGTATGGGTAGTTCCTCAGCATTGATCTTTAAAAAGCTTTCCATTACAAATTTTACCCCCAGTCCCCTCCCCTCCCCTAGAGGGCAGGAAGTCCACTGCATGTTAATAATGATGAAATACTTGACAAGATATGCAAGAAAAATCCTATCTATGAGAAAAAAAATCAGAGAAAGGAAACACAATGCAAACAAACATCAAAAGAGAGCATGAAAATAATATGTTGTGGTCCATATTTCATATACCTCTCTCTTGGTGTATATGGTTTTCTTCAGTGAACAATTGGAACTGGTTTGAGACAATTCTTTGTTGCAGAGAGCCATGCCCATCAGAATTTATCATCATATAGTATTGTTGTTGCTGTGTATAATGATCTCCTGGTTCTGCTCATTTCACTCAGCATCAGTTCATGTAGGTCTCTCCAGGCCTCTCTGAAATCATATTGTTGGTCATTTCTTACAGAGCAATAATATTTCATGACATTCTTATACCATAATTTATTCAGCCATTCTCCAATTGATAGGCATCCTTTCAGTTTCCTGTTTCTAGCCATTACAAAAAGGGTTGCCACAAACATTCTTACACATGTGGGGCCCTTTCTTTCCTTTATGATTTTTTGGGGATATAAGCCCAATAGAAACACTGATGGGTCAAAAGGTATTCACAGTTTGATAACTTTTTGAGCGTAGCTCCAAATTGCTCTCCAGAATTGTTGGATCTGTTCACAGTTCCACTAACAATGTATTAGTGTCCTAGCTTTCCCACATCCCTTCCAGCATTCATCATTATCTTTTCCTGTCATTTTAGCCAATCTGACAGATGTGTAATGGTACCTCAGAGTTGTCTTAATTTGCATTTCTCTGATTAATACTGATTTGGAGCAACTTTTCATATAGCTAGAGATGTTTTTAATTTCAACATCTGAAAATTGTCTGTTCATATCCCTTTACCACTTATCTATTGAAGAGTGGCTTGAATTCTTATATATATATATGAGACAATTCTCTATATATTTTAGAAATGAGGCTTTTATCAGAACCATTAAATGTAAAGATGATTTCACAGATTGATGCTTCCCTCCTAATCTTGTCTGCATTAGTTTTATTGGTACAGAAACTTTTTAACTTAATATAATCAAAATTATCTATCTGGTGTTCAATTAAGAGTTCCAGTTCTTCTTTGGACATAAATTTATACTGTCTCCATAGGTCTGAGAGGTAAACTATACTACGTTCCTCTAATTTGCTTACAATATCACTCTTTATATCGAGATCATGAACCCATTTAGATCTTATCTTGGTATGTGGTGTTGTGTGGGTCAAGCCCTAATTTCTTCCACACTAGTTTCCAATTTTCCCAGCAGTTTTTGCCAAATAGTGAGTACTTATCCCAGAAGCTGGGGTCTTTGGGTTTATCAAACACTAAATTGTTAAAGTTATTGCCTAGATTGTCCTGATATCCTATCCTGTGCCACTGATTGACTGCTCTATTTCTCAGCCAGTACCAAATGGTTTTGATGACCGCTGCTTTATAATATAGTTTTAGATCTGGTACAGCAAGGCCACCTTCATCTGTATGGCAGAACTTCTGATAATCTAACTGAAACTGATGAAAATCTAAAAAAATATAGTTTGTTAAGATTGAGAAGATGAAATAAATTACTTAAATACCCCACTTTAGAAAAAGAAATTTAACATGCCATTAATGAACACCCTAAGAAAAAATCTCTTAGGTCAGATGGCTTGATAATTGAATTCTACCAAACATTTAGAGAACAATTAATTCCAACACTATGTAAACTATTTGGAAAATAGGTTCAGAAAGATTCCTGCCAAATTCCCTCTATGACACAAATATTGTACTGATACCTGAACTAGGAAGAGCCAAAACAGAGACAAAATTATAGACCAATATGCCTAATGAATATTGATGCAAAAAAATTAAATAAAATATTAGCCGAGATTATAGGAACTTATTAGCAGGATACACTACGACCAAGTGGGATTTATGGCAGGAATGCAGAGCTGGCACAATATCTACAAAATCATTACAATAACTGATCATATCAATAACAAAATCAACAGAAACTAAATGATAATCTCAATAGATGCAGAAAAAGCTTTTGACAAAATACAGCACCCATTCCTATTAAAAACTCTATAAAATATATGAATAAATGGAGATTTCCTTAAAATAATAATTAGTATAAATCTAAAACCAACAGCAAGCATTATTTGTAATGAATTGAAGCTGGATGCATTTCCAATGTGGTTAGGGATGTGTTGTGGCCATCTTAAGAGCTCACCTTGTATGAGTCCTTTGATCTCAGAGGCGAGATGAAAGAGTTGGGAGACTTACAGGTTTTGAAAAGAGCTTCAATTTATTATGCAGCACAGCCATGTTGATATACATTTTTGCAAGCATGATCAGCATGTGAACAGTAGGCAATCCCCAATCACCATTCAGAGAAGCAGCTCTTGGGCATCAGTGCTCCTTGCTCAGCAAGGGCATTTCTGCAATGTGGCAGAAAACTTATTGTGCACCACAGGTCAAGGTGGCCTCTGTACTCCCTCTCAGCAGGGTCCCATACCCTAGCAATTCTCACTTTTTATCTTTTAGATAAAAAGTTTCTTGAGCTGCAACCTCTGAAAAGATGGTGGAGAAAGATCTATAAAGACATCCTATTATTACAGCGCAACAACAAAGCAATAACAACATCACAACACACATGGCAATCCATGATTCTAATTTTAACCACCATGAAAAGGTATTGTCAAATCAATGTTTGATTTTATTTTCAACAATTTTATCTGGATTCAAATTTTTATGAGAAGCTTTCTCTCTGTTAGATGTTAGTTTATTATAAACTTTCTATGTCATCTTCAATTGTGTTATTGAGAAATAAACTATTCAAATAACTCTTGATACTCTCCCAAGCATAATCTTGTCCTGTATGATTATACAGCAAAGAGGGTTACATAAACCTTTTCATATCTTTAGTCACATTGCAATTGAGCCTGGAGTTTCAATAACTCTACTTCTGCTCCTATTTCCAATGATACTTCCCTTAAATCTTTTATCATCTGATACAATTGTTCTTCTATCTTAGCTTGTTGGGCAAAACCTGCCAAGACATTCCTAGCTAATTCCTCTATATATGTAGCTTGTGCTGTATTGTTTTGTACATTTGATATGGACATTCCAAGAGAAACTGATGAAATTATAAGTGAAATTTACATAATGATACTTATATGATATAGCTGATACATCTCTTTTTTTCTAGTGGGACTTGGGTCTGTTTCCTTCTTTTCTTTTATGGTATTGAACATAGGATCAGGCTTAGTATGATACCATTTCTCACTTTTTACAGAAAGCATTGATACATGAGTAATAACAAATACAGTCTGTTTTTCAATTTCAGTATCCAAACACTAACAGTACAATTCCAAGAAGTAACATTGTAAAAATCTAATGATTCTTTGGTAACAGTTACAGAATCTCCCCACAGGAATGCATATTTCCCTCCCAGATAGGTTTTAGTATAAAACGGGTATCCAATTCCCATGCCATTTTGTACCACGACTCAAAATGTTTTTCCATGTGCCAAACTGCAAACCCAATTCTTGAGTGACAAGAATGTGTCCCATGAAGGTTTGTGCTTTATAAGAGGCCAACCTGATGATCCCTTTATATAGACATACCACTGCAACCCTCCCACATGGATGAGGGTGTCGCTATGACAGTAGTCCCCTCTATGCCCAGCATGATACCCCATACCTCCATAAGACAATCCTAGTTTATGGTGGGACCATGGCCCACCTTTTGGCCTCTGTTGCCAATCCTGAGGGAGAGAGAGAGAGAGAAAGCATTTTGTTAGTGGTCTTGGGGGCATGTCTTCTTCTTCTTCTTTTTTTTTTTTGGATGGTTGCCTCTTCTTCCTTCTTTTCTTCTTCATGGATGACTCTGAGATGTCTGGTGGAGATCCACTGCTGAAGATTTTCTCCTGTGGAGATACAAGCATATCCTGGCTCCCACATTAGAACCCTAGAGGATCCCTCCCATGACCCTTTTTCATTACCATGGTCTCATTCTTAGGAGGCTTTCTTAATGAAGATAGGGTGTTGTCTCTGAGTGATTCTCTGTATATGTTCACCAACGTGCATTTCATAGCTGGACTTAAATCATTTGAATAATTTTTTTTGTAATTTATTGTATATACTGATTTATCTATATCTTTCTGAGTAATCCTACTTCCAGCTCCCTTTTTTATTTTTTTGATGAATCTCTTACATGAGAGTTCCATGGGCTATTTGTTTCCTCAATATGTCCTAACTCTAATTGTTGTTGTATTAATTGATGTAAAGAGGTTGCTTTTTCTTTTGTCAGGATCCATTGCTCTACCCATATTGGTGTCGGTAGTCCAAGTCATTTTTGGAGAGGTGGAAGATGCAGCAGCAATGACCCTTCCTAAAATTCTGTGATGATTTTCATTCCTAATTGGTGTAAAATATCTGTACCTCATAAGTTAATATGTAAGCCCTCTATTATTAAGGAGAAAATAGTTTTTGTCTTTCCATCTTTTTGCTAATTCATTGGTTCAGCAGACATTAAAGACTCCTTACTGCCTGCTACTCCTGGCACTAAATTGCTAAAAGCATAGGTTCATTTTTGCTCCTAGAGTAACCTGAGTGGCAGTCAACCAAGTCTGTTCTAAACTTCTGTCATCCAGATTTCACTCTTAGGCCTTACATAAGAAAAACTTTTGAAAGGCTGTAGGTCTGAATAAACACAAGAGTAAGGTGGGGCCAAGGGTGGTAGAGGAGGGGGAGGACATTCATTATCATTCTCTTCAGTCTCAGGAGAGAGACATTTATTGCTAAGAGACATGCTTGCCTGTGGTCCAACTTTCACACTTTGTTTAAAATGGCTTTTTGGACTTCTTCTGGGCATTGCTTACCATAAGTGGTGAGCTATTCACTAAAAACAATCCATCTCTCACAATTATAACAGCCTTCCTCAGGCAACCATGGAGAAAGTTTGTAAGCAATGTCCAGGAATTTCCTAATATTTCCTAATTAGACTGTGAACCCTCGCTCTTCGATACATTTATATACAGTCCTGACATATGCTTCCCTTTCTAAAGGGAGGAGGGTGCCTACTTTTTGCCCCATTAGATTACTTAACTGTCTCTGCAACAATCTGCCTGGTCTGGAAACAGTGCAGTTTGGCTGGCTGTCCCTCTGGAGTCCTCGTAGAAGTTGTCTTGACTACATAGCTACGTTTGACCGCAAAGTGGTCACTCTGGCACTATTCCAGGTCCCTGTCCCTATTCCTCGGGTGCCAGTTGTTGTGGCATCTTTAAGAGCTCACCTTGTATGAGCCCTTTTATATCAGGGGCCAGATGAATGAGGTGGGAGACTCATAGGGTGTGAAAAGAGCTCCAGTTTATTATGCTGCACATCCTTGTTGATATACATTTTTGCAAACATGATCAGCATGTGAACAGTAGGCAATCCCCAGTCAGCATTCAGAGAAGCAGTCCGTGAGCATTGTGTATGCATGGTATCTGCCAATAGGAGGAAAGCCAACCCAGCCACTTCCGCAACCCACTCACAGGTGAGATGCCTTGTCAAGGCATCCCTGCTCATCAGCAACTAGCTGTGACCCCCAGGCTGAACCCATTCCCATACCATGCATCAGTGCTTCTTTCTCAACAAGGGCATTTCTGCAACATGGCAGAAAACTTATTGTGCACCACAAATCAAGGTGGCCTCTGTTCTCCCTCTCAGCAGGGTCCAATACCCTAGCAGGGGTGAAACAAGAATGCTAACTGTAAATACCACTTTTATTCAAAATGGTACTGGAATAGATAATGTGGATATATATATATATATATATATATATATATATATATATATATATGCATATAGAATCTATACTGTGTACATACCCCTCTATTTCAAATGTGTCTTATAAACAACATATTGTAGGAAAATGTTTTTTAATACTCTTTGATATTCTCTTTTATGCTTGAGTTCATCACATTCACATTCACAGTGATGAATAAATTTCCAGCTATTTATTTCTCTCCATTCTATTTTCTCCCCTGTTTATATCTTTGGTCTCTCTTTCCACCCTGACCCTCCTTAGTGTTTTATTTCTTACGCACTCAGCCTTCTTACTGCACTTTCTTCTACTGCCCTTCCTCTCTTCTCTTACCCTTTCCTCCTAGTATTTCTTCCTTCCCTTCCCTTTTTCTTCTTTCTTCTCCTACTTCATCATAGGGTAAGAAATTTCTATATCCAGATGAGCGATTATGTTATTCCCTCTCTGAGGTAAAATTGATTAATCTTCAGACATTCTCATCTTTATCCCTTCTTTCCCTCAATTGTAATAGGTTTTTTGTGCTTCTTCATGTGATCTAATTTGTCTCAATTTATCCCCCCTATTCCTCTTCTCCTAGCACAATTTTTTCTCAAACCTAAATGTCTTTATCTTTAATATCATCACATGATGAATCCATTTGTATCTATATTTATTGTAAAGGAGTGCTGTCCTAGCTTTGAGCCTTGATTTTAAGCACAAGGACACTTTGTGTTTGGTCATTTGATAACAGAAGGGGTCGTTTTATTTATTCTTTTCAGGAAACAGCATTGTTTCCCTAACTGACAATTTGCCTTCTCATTTGGGACTGGAGGCTGCCTCACTGGTCTGATATGCTAATAAGCCAGAATGGAGGATTAATTTTTTTTTCTTTTTTGTTTACATTTCTATATTTCTCTTGAATCCTGTGTTTGTAGATGGAATTTTCTGTTAAGTTCTGGTCTTTTCAAGAGAAATGGTTCAAAGTTCCCTCCTTATTTGAAAATCCAACTCCTCCTCTGAAAGATGATGTTTAGTTTTTCTGCATAGCTGATTCTTGGTTGTAATCTCAAATCCTTTGCCTTTCAGAATATGGTATTTCAGGCCCTCCAATTCTTTCTTGTAGAAGCTGTCAAATCCTGGACAATTAGAATTGTGACTCCATGATATTTGTATTTGTTTCCCCCGGCAACCTGCAGTCTTATTCTTGATATTAAAGTTCTGAAGTTTTACAGACTTGGGGTTTCCCTTGCGGGATCTGTTTCCATAAGTGATTGATTTTTTCAATGATTATTTTGCCCTCTGGTAGGGCAGTTTTCCTTGATTATTTCTTGAAGGATATTATCCAGGCTCTTTTTTTCTTCATAGCCTTCAAATAAAACAAAGATATTTACATTGTCTCTCTTGGATCTATTTTCCAGGTCAGCTGTTTTTCCAATGTGGTATTTTACATTTTCTTCCATTTTTTTTTCATTTTTTTAATTTGTTTGATTGTTTGATGTCTCATAGAATCATTAGCTTTCATTCTCCAAGGTCTAGTTTTTAATATATAATTTTTTTCATTTACCTTTTGTATCTCCTTTTTCTTTTGATTGATTCTACTTTTCAAGGTGTTGTTTTCTTCAGTGAATTTTCTTTTGCATTTGGCCAATTGTATTTTTAAGGAATTGTTTGCTTCAGTAATTTTCTTTTCCTTTTTTAAGCTTTTAACTCTCTTTTGCATACCTGTTCTTTCTTTTCCTAATTTTTCTTCTCTCTTTGATTTTTAAGGCCTTTATAGGCATTCCATTGAACTTGAGACCCATTCTCAAGGTATTTTATCTTTATTTGAGTTTTAATTTTGGTCTTCCCTGTTATCATAATAGCTTTCTGTGGTTAATGGTTTTTCTTTATTTCTTTCTTGCTTGCTTTCTTTCTTTGTTTTCTTTTTTCTTTTCTTTTCTTTTCTTTTCTTTTCTTTTCTTTTCTTTTCTTTTCTTTTCACCTCTCTACCTCCTTTCCTTCCTTCCTTTCCCCCCTCTTTCCTTCCTTTCTTCATTTCTTTTTTTTTTCTATTTTGTGACTTTTGAGATTGAGCTGGTCTCTTGGGATTGGGGACTCTGTCTCAAGCTTCTTGTTTGGTTTTGAGCTTTGACTTTTAGCACAGAGGCACCTTGTATTTGGTGTCTTGCTTATAGCAGGGGGTAGTCTTAGCCAGTCCTTTTGGTTGTTGCCTGGTTTCCTGGATTGGCAATTTGCTTTTTCTTCTGGGACTGGAGGTTGTTCCACTGGTGTGCTCTGATATTGAATTAGGATCAAAAGTCTCAGTAACTGATCTGCATGATTAAGACCCTTTTTTATTAATACTTTTTATTTGCAAAACATGTGTATGCGTAATTCCTAAACATTAACCCTTACAAAGCTTTCTGTTACAAATATTCCCCCCTACTCCCCACTCCTCCCCTAGATGGCAGGATGTCCACTACATGATAATTATTTTAGAATACTTACTAAATCAAATATATGTATAGTTATTGCCACACATCATTTTTTTTGTGCAGGAGAAATCGTATCTACAAGAAAGAATAATTGGATAAAGGAAATACAATGCAAGCAAACCTCAATAGAGAACATGAAAATGTTATGTTGTGGTCCACATTTCACATCCCTCGCTCTGGGTGTATATGGCTTTCTTCACCGAACAATTGGAACTTGTTTGAAGCATTTCATTGTTGAAGAGAGTCATGTCCATTAGAATTGATCCTCATATAGTATTGTTGTTGTCGTGAATAATGATCTGGTACTTCTGCTCACTTCACTGAGCATCAGTTCATGCAAGTCTCTCCAGGCCTCTCTGAAATCATCCTGCTGGTCGTTTCTTACAGAGCAATAATATTCCATACCATTTATATACCATAATTTATTCAGCCACTCTCCAATTTATGGGCATCCATTCAGTTTCCAGTTTCTAGCCACTACAAAAAGAACTGCCACAAACATCCTTGCACATGTGGGGGCCTTTCCTTCTTTTATGATTTCTTTGGGATATAAGCCCAATAGAAACACTGCTGGGTCAAAGGGTATCCATACTTTGATAACTTTTTCAGCATAGCTCCAAATTGCTCTCCAGAATGGTTGGATCCGTTCACAGCTCCAACAACAATGCATCAGTGTCCCAGCCTTCCCACATCCCCTAGAACATTCATCGTTATCTTTTCCTGTCATTTTAGCCAATCTGACAGGTGTGTAGTGGTACCTCAGAGTTGTCTTAATTTGCATTTCTCTGATCAATAGTGATTTGGAGCACCTTTTCATATGGTTATAAATAGTTTTAATTTCATTATCTGAAAATTGTCTGTTCATATCCTTTGACCATTTATCAATTGGAGAAGGCTTGAATTCTTATAAATATGAGGCAATTCTCTACATATTTTAGAGATGAGACCTTTATCAGAACGCTTAAATGTAAAGATGATTTCCCAATTTGATGCTTCCCTCCTAATCTTGTCTGCATTCGTTTTGTTGGTACAGAAACTTTTTAACTTAATATAATCAAAATTATCTATCTGGTGTTCATTTAAGAGTTCCATATCTTCTTTGGACATAAATTTATTCCATCTCCACAGATCTGAGAGGTAAACTATCCTATGTTCCTCTAATTTGGTTATAATATCACTCTATATCTAGATAATGAACCCATTTAGATCTTATCTTGGTGTGTGGTGTTAGGTATGGGTCCAGCCTTAATTTCTTCCACACTAGTTTCCAATTTTTCCTAGCAGTTTTTGCTGAATAGTGAGTACTTAACCCAAAAGCTGGGGTCTTTGGATTTATCAAACACTAAATTGCTAAAGTTATTACGTAGCTTGTCCTGATATCCTATCCTATGCCACTGATTGACTGCTCTATTTCTCAGCCAATACCAAATGGTTTTGATGATCACTGCTTTATAACATAGTTTTAGATCTGGTACAGCAAGGCCACCTTCATCTGTCTTTTTTTCATTAATCCCCTTGAAATCCTTGACTTTTATTCTTCCAAATGAACTATGCTACTATTTTTTCTAGATCTGTAAAATAATTTCTTGGGAGTTTGATTGGTATGGCACTAAATAAGTAGATTAGCTTGGGTAGTATTGTCATTTTTATTATATTCGCTCTGCCCAACCATGAGCACTTAATGTTTTTACAATTGATTAGATCTGATTTTATTTTTTTGGCAAGTGTTTTGTAGCTTAGTTTGTATAGTTTCTGACTTTTCATTGGCAGATAGATTCCCAAATATTTTATACTATCATCCGTTATTTGGAATGGAATTTCTTTTTGTATCTCTTGCTGCTGAACTTTGTTGGTAATATATAAAAATGATTTATGTGAATTTATTTTGAATCCTGCAACTTTACTAAATTTGTGAATTGTTTCTATTAGTTTTTCAGTTGAGTCTCTAGGATTCTCCAAGTATACCATCATGTCATCTGCAAAGAGTGATAATTTGGTTTCTTCATTACCTCTTCTAATTCCTTTTATCTCTTTTTCTTCTCTTATTGCCAAAGCTAACATTTCTAATACAATATTGAATAAAAATGGTGATAGTGAGCAGCCTTGTTTCACTCCTGATCTTATTGGTAATGGATCTAGTATATCTCCATTACATATGATGCTTGCTGATGGTTTTAAATAGATGCTACTGATCATTTTAAGGAAAAGCCCATTTATTCCTATACTCTCTAGTGTTTTTAATAGGAAAGGTGTTGGATTTTATGGAATGCTTTTTCTGCATCTATGGAGATAACCATATGGTTTTTGTTAGTTTGGTTATTAATATAATTGATTATGCTGA
>JAJPUD010008472.1:75064-88924 GCA_023553655.1 Myrmecobius fasciatus | reverse complement strand
AGAGCAAGGTTGAGATCCCCCACTAGTATAGTTGTACTGTCTATTTCTCCTTGCATCTCTGTTAGTTTCTCCTCTAGGAATTTGGATGCTATACCACTTGGTGCATATATGTTTAGTATTAATACCGCTTCATTGTCTATGGTACCCTTTAGTAAAATATAGTTTCCTTCCTTATCTCTTTTAATTAGATCTATTTTTGCTTTTACTTGATCCGAGATAAGGATTGTTACCCCTGCCTTTCTTTGTTCACCTGACGCATAAAAGATTCTGCTCTAGCCTTTTACCTTCACTCTGTATGCCTCTCTATGTTTTAGATGTGTTTCTTGTAAACAACATATTGTAGGATTCTGGCTTTTAATGCAGTCTGCTACCCACCTTTGTTTTATGGGAGAGTTCATCCATTCACATTCACAGTTAAAATAACTATATTTGTATTTCCTGCCATCTTATTTACCCAGTTATGATTTTCTCTTCCCTTTCTCCTCTCTCCCTTTCCCCCTCCCCAGTATTTTATTTTTGATGACCACCTCTCCCCAACAGTCCTCTCCCCTCTTTAGAATCCCTCCCTCCCCTTTACACCTTTCCCCTAATCCTTCTATTAGTCTATCCCTTCCCTTTCCTCTTTTCCCTCCCACCTTCCCACAAGGAGGGTCAGGCCTTTCTTTGAAGCCAAATGTGTCTGATATACTCTCTTAGAGCCCAATCTAATGAGAGTAAGGTCTACACAATACTCATTGCCCTCCCTTCTTTCCCTCAATTATAGTAGATCTTCTATGTCTCTTCATGAGATTTTGTCTTATTTTACCTTCTTATTTTACTTTATTTTACCTACTTTCCCCCTTTTTTTTCAGTATGATATCCCTTCAACCTCTAATTTCTTTTCAATTATTATCAAAGAAAAATCAAATTATACCCCCATTCTTTAAGGATACCTATAGTAGAAATATAGTTCTCAAGAGTTCTTTCCTTTTTACCTTTTTATGCTTCTCTTGAGTTCTGTATTTGGAGGTCAATTTTTTTGTTCAGATCTGGTCTTTTCATTAGAAAAAGGTGAAATTCTCCTGTATCATTGAATGACCATCTTCTTCCCCAGAAGATGATGCTCATTACACCTGGATAACTCATTCTTGGCTGTAATCCAAGTTCTTTTGCCTTTTGGAATATCTGATTCCAGGCCCTTTGATCCTTTAATGTGGAAACTGACAGATCTTGTGTAATTCTAATTACAGTTCCTCGGTATTTGAACTGTTTCTTTCTAGCTGCTTGCAATATCCTTTCCTTGGTGTGATAGTCCTGAAATTTGGCCACGATATTCCTTGGAGTTTTAATTTTGGGGTCTCTTTCAGGAGGTGATCGGTGAATTCTTTCAATGGTGATTTTGCCTTTGATTCTAAAACATCAGGGCAATTCTCTTCCATGATTTCCTGGAAGATAGCATCTAGCTTCTTCTTTTCATCGTGGCTTTCAGGGAGTCCAATAATCCTTAGAATGTCTCTCCTGGAACTGTTTTCAAAGTCACTTGTTTTTCCTAGGAGATATTTCATATTTTCTCCTATTTTTTCATTTTTTTTGTTTTTGTTAGACTGATTTTTGAAGTCTTATTGAGTCATTTACTTCTATTTGTTCAGTTTTAATTTTTAAACTATTATTTCCTTCAGTTATCTTTTTTAGCTCCTTTTGTAACTGGCCAATTGAATTTTTTGGTTCAATGCATTCTTTTTCCATTTTGCCAATTTTATTATTCAGTGAATTGTTGTCTTTTTCCAATTCACCATTTTTATTTTCTAGCGAATTGATGATTTTTCCAATTCACCATTTTTATTTTCCCGTGAATTGGTGATTTTTTTCAATTCAAAATTTTTATTTTCCCATGAATTGGTGATTTTTTTCCAATTCACCATTTTTATTTTCCAGTGAATTTCAGGTGATTTTTTTTCCAATTCACCAATTTTGTTTTTCAGTGAATTGTTGTCTTTTTCCAATTCACCAATTTTGTTTTTTCAGTGAATTGTTGTCTTTTTCCAATTCACCAGTCTTTTTTTCAAGTTTTTCGCATCTCTGTTGCAGGGCACTATTTTTTTCTTGCACTGATCTCAATACATTTCCCCATTTTTCTTCTAGCTCTCTTTTGCGATTCTTTATTCAATCTTCCAGGTAAGTCTCTGCAAAGGGCACCAGCTCATGTCTGCCTTTTTGACTTCCTCTAGGACTATTTTCAGAACCTCAAGATCTGGGGACTGCCCTAAGTTCTCTCTGTAAAAGCTGTCTATGGTGAGAGCTCTCTTCTTGTTCTTGCTCATGTTTTTGATTTTGAGGTCTAATTCAGAGCAGGGAATTCTGCAGCCTTTTCAATTTGCCCTGGGGCACTTTGCTGAGTTGACTTCCGGGCTGGGGCTGGTTGGGCTAGATCCGCACTAGGACCATGCTTTCAGCTGCTCTCAATCCACCCTTTACCAAAGGCAGATCTGTGAAAGCATCTGCCCGAAAGCAGAGCAAAGTGGCCCAAGTGTCTCCCAGGGACTTCCTGGATGCCTAAAATCTGCCGCTCTGACTCAGCCCCTTCTTCCACCCCGGCTGTGTGCTGATGTCTGAGCGTAGCAAGTTGCCGATCCCCTTTGCATCTGAAACTGACTTTCTCCAGAGTTCTTTCAAAAGAGATTTTTGATAGAAGCTGTTGTACTCCAAGTGTTTGATGGAGTCCTCGCTCTAGAACCAGTTCAGAGATTCAATTTGTCTAGGTCTGAGGGTAGGTCTCAGGAGCTCACAGAGAATGATGTCTGCAGTTCGCCATTTTAAAACATTACCCGTTTCAATTTTATTAATCTCTCTTGTGAGTTTCAGAATTTCTAATTTAGTATTTGAGGTTTTTAAAAATTTGTTCTTTTAGGGGCAGCTAGGTGGCGCAGTGGATAGAGCACCAGCCCTGAAGTCAGGAAGACCTGAGTTCAAATCTGGTCTCAGACACATAACATTCCCTAGCTGTGTGACCCTGCACGAGACACTAAACCAAAATCGCCAGCAAAAAGCAAAAAAAAAAAAAATTTTGTTCTTTTTCTAGATTTTTTAGTTGCATGCCCAATTCATTGTTCTTCTCTGTCTCTATTTTATGTAAAGAAGCATTTAGAAATATAAAACTTTCATTAACAACTGCTTTAGCTGCATTCCATTAATTTTGGTACATTGTCTCATTATTATCATTCTCTTGGATGAAATTATGAATTGTATCTATGATTTGTTGTTTCATCCATTCATTCTTTAGGAATAGATTATTGAGTTTCCAATTAATTTTTGGCCTATTTTCCCAGCTCCTTTATTGAAAATAAATTTTACTTCATTATGATCTGAAAATTAAGCGTTTACTATATCTGGCTTTCTGATTTTGATTGTGGGTTTTATGCATGGCCATATTTTAGTCAGTTTTTGTTTAGATGCCACATACTGCTGAGAAAAAGATGAATTCTTTTATGTTCCTATTCAGTTTTCTCCAAAGGTTTTTCATACCTGAATTTTCTAAGATTCTATTAATCTCCCTAGTTCCTTCCTTGTGTATTTTGTACTTAGAATGTCTGATTCTTTCAGGGGAAGGTTGAACTCTTCCACTAATACAGTTTTGTAATCTATTTCTTCATGTAACTGCTTTAAAATTTAGGAATTTGGTGAATCTACCATTTGGCATATGCCCATATAGTACTGTTAGTACTTCATTGTTTATAGTGTTCTTTATCTAGATGTACTTTCCTTACTTATCTCTTTTAATAAGATCTATTTTTACTTTTGCTTTATTTGAGATCAGAATTGCTACGCTTGTTTTTTTTTTTTTTTTTTTATTTCATCTGAAGAATAATAATTACTTTTACTCTGTATGTGTCTCTTTGTGTGAATATTTTTCTCTTTGTGTGAAATGTTTTCATTGCAACATCTTGCAACCTTCTGTTTTTTTGTTCCCACTTTGTGGGAGAGTTCCTCCCCTTCACATTCCCAATTATGATTACCAGTTCTGTTTTCTTCCTCCATTCTATTTTCTCCCCTGTAAGTACTTTTGTTCACTTTCCTTCCTATCCTTCCTAGTGTTTCTTTATCTAACCCCACCCACTACTTTATATACTATCACCCCTCCCCTTTCCCTCCATAATTTTTTGATGCCCTCCACACTACCTTATTTTCTATCACCTCTTACCTCCTTCTCTTACCTTTTTTCCCTAGCATTTCTACCTTCACTTTTATCCTGCTGCTTCCTTTTCTTTCTCCTGCTAATTTTTTCTGTGGTTAGACAAATTTCTGTATCCAAATGAATGAATACGCTAATCCCTCTTAGAGCCCAAACTGATGAAATCAAGTTTCAGACATGGTCATCCTCCTTCCTTCCTTGCCTGGATTATGATAGATCTTTTGCACCTCTTCATGTGATTTAATTTGTCTCGTAATACTTCTCCTTTCATCTTTTTTCAGTATAGACCTTTTCCCACCCTTTGATATCTTTTTCTTTGAGATCATTACATCAGAATCTATTCATAATCTCACTCTCAGACCATGTGATGCCCCCCTCAAGAGTTACAGATATAGTTTTCACATCCAGGGAAGTAAACAGTTTAAATTTTAAATAATAACACACACATATATAACTAGATAATTAATTATTGGTTGTAACCCTATAACTTTTGTCTTCTGGAATATGGTATTCTTATCCCTTATTGTTGAATCTGCCAGATCCTGGATAATCCTTACCATTGCTTTTTGATATTTGAATTATTTTTGTCTGGCAGCTCACAGTACATTTTCCATGAGATTTTTGTACTGAGGTATTGCAACAATGTTCCTTAGGATTTTCCTTGTGGAATCTCTTTCTGATGGTGATTGGCCAATCTTTTTCAATGAGTATTTTCCACTCTAGTATATTGGGACAGTTTTCCCTAATGCTCTCTTGAAGAATGCTTTCCAGTTTGTTTGGGGTTTTTTTTGTTTGTTTTGTTTTGTTTTTGTTATTGTTTTTTTGATGATGTGATCTTTAGGTAGATCAATTATTTTTAAAATGTCTCTTCTGGATCTTGTTTTTTTATGCCAGCTGTTTTTTCAATGAGGTATTTCACATTTTCTTCCATTTTTAACTTCTTTTTAATTTCTGTCATTGATTCTTGCTGTCTCATAGAGTCATTAGTTTCCATTTGTCCATTCTAGTTTTTAATGTGTAATTTTCTTCAGTTAGCTTTTGTATCTCTTTTTCCCTTTGGTTAATTCTACTTTTGAAGGTGTTGTTTTCTTCAGTGCATTATTTTTTTTTTCTTTTGGACAACTGTATTCTTTCAGGAGTTGTTTTCTTCAGCCAATTTTTCCTTTCTTTTCTATACTTTTCATTTCTTTTCTCATTTTTTTCTTCTATATCTTTTAAAAAAATTTTATGAGTATTTCCAAAAAGCCTATTTGGGCTTGAGACCAATTCATATAATTCCAAAGATTTCCTCTGGGATAATTTTGTCCTTATCTAAATTGGTGTTCTGGTATTCCCTGTCACCACAATAGCTTTCTATGGTCAAGGTTCTTTTCAATTACTTGCTCATTTCTTTCTTTTTCCTTCAGTATTTTTTTTAACTTTTTATGATTGAACTCTGCTTCTGGTATAAGGGGACACTATTCACTTGCTAGGTAGCTCTTAATCTTGATTTTGAACACAGGATGTTCTTGTGTTTGAATGGCATAGCTTTGCTTTCTCTTTTCAGGAAACAGCCTGGTTTCCCAAAGTTTGTCATTTGAGCTGGAACTGGAGGCTGTCCCACTGATCTGCTCCTCTACTGAGCCAGGACTGAGGGTTTTAGTTGCTGATTTTCTGTGATTACAATCTTCTCACCAACTTTTCCAGAGTCTGACTGAGCTACACTGAACATTCTTTTCATCCTAGTGCTGCCATTTTTCCAGTCTATCTTGAGCTGCACACTGGTTTCATTCTGTTATATTATGTTTAAAGAATTGCTTTCATATGGTTTTTGAAGTAAACTGGGAGAGCTCAAGCAGCTGATTGTCTTTATTATGCCATCTTGAGTCCACTCTGGAAGTATTGGCTATACATAATTTCACTGTTAATTGAGCATAGTTCTAAATTTTTAGCATTTATGTAAACAAAATTTTGAATTCAACATTATTGTCCTCCCTTCCTTTCTCACCTCTCTCCCAAAAATCCTAGGCAATTTCATATATTCTATGCAATTATACAACATATATTTTCATATTAGTTACAGTTGTGAAAGAAGAAACAGATCAAGAAAAAAAACATGAAAAAGAACAAAGTGAAAAATGCTTCAATCTACATTTAGGCCTTCAGCTCTTTATTTTGTTTCATGAGTTCTTTATAGCTATCTTGGATCATTCTGTTGTGAGAATAGCTCAGTAATTTATAATGGATTACCACATAATGTTGCTGATACTGTGAACATTTCTTGATTCTGATCCCTTGACACAGAATCATTTCATACTATGCTTTCTGGATTTTATTGAAATCTTTCTTTTAATCATTTCTTATTGCACAATAGTATTCCATTAAATTCATATACCTCAGCTTGTTTATCCATTCCCCAGTTAATAGACATCCCCTCCATTTCTCCCCACATTCTCTTACACATTTATGATTTTACTTTTTTTGTCATAATAGCCTATATGATAGTTATGAGATGGGGCCACAGAGTTCTCTTAATTTGTATTTTTCCAATCAGAAACTATTTATAAAACTTTTTCTGTAGATAGCTTTAATGTCTTCATCAAAAATGCCTGCTCATTTTTTTGACCATTTGTAAATGAGGAATAGGTTTGTTTTCTTAGAAAGATTTGATTCAGTTCTCTATATATTTAGGAAAAGAAAGCTCATTTCTAAAATTTATTGAGAACTGACTCAAATTTACAAGAATTCAAGCCATTGTACAACTTATTAATGGTCAAAAAATATGAACAGACAATTTTCATATGAAGAAATTAAACCATTTCTAGTGATATGAAAAAACAGAAAGATTATGTGAGGATCAGGGGTGGTTTCAAGATGGCAGAGTGAAGACAGGACTCTCTGCGTCCTCCTCTGACCTTTTCTCTGAGCAACAGCAGATTAAGCCTCTAAACTGATTTTTAAGTCAAAGAACCCACAAATATTTGGACTACAACACATTCCTAGCAGAAGTTACCTTTATGTTGGATTATTGAGTTAGTTATGATTATTGTGATTTTATGATTATTATGATATTATTATTATTGTGATTTTATGATTGTTATGATATTGTGATATGATAATCTGAAAAAAGAAATTTGAGATACAAAAGGGATAACACTGGAAGAAGAGGAAAAGGAGGTAAAATAAAAGAAATTACATCACATGTAGAGGCAAAAAAAAACCTATGATGATTGAGGGCAAAAGGGAGGGGAATGAGAATTGTGTTAATCTTCATCTCATCAGATTTGGCTCTGAGAGAATAACAGACATATTGGGTATCACAAAGAAACTTGTCCTGCCTTATAAGGAAAAAGGAGGGAAAGGGGGAAAAGAAAAGGAATAGACTAATAGAAGGGAGAAAAGAAGAAAAAAGGAAAAGGTGTAAAAAAAGGGGTTGGGCTCTAAAAGGGAAGGATTGTTTAAGGGAAGTGGTTATCAAAAGCAAAATACTAGGGAGGAGGGAAAAGAGATAGGAAAGAGAAAAGCATAAGCTAGGGTAAATAAGATGGCAGGAAATACTGAATTAGTTATTTTAACTGTGAATGTGAATGTAATGAACTCTCCCATAAAGCAGAAGCGGATAGCAGACAGGATTAAAAACCAGAATCCAGCATTATGTTGATTACAAGAAACACTTCTTTAAGCATAGAGACACATACAGGGTGAAGGTAAAAGGTTGGAGCAGAATCTATTATGTTTCAGGTGAATATAAAAAAGCAGGGGTAGCAATCCTGATCTCAGATCAAGTAAAAGCAAAGATAGATCTAATTAAAGGAGACAAGGAAGGAAATTATATCTTACTAAAGGGTACAATAGATAATGAAGCAATATCAATATGAAACATATATGCACCAAGTGGTATAGGATGGAAATTTTTAGAGGAAAAGTTCAGAAAAATGCAAGAAGAAATAGACAGCAAAACTATAATAGTGGGGGATCTCAACCTCCCTCTCTCAGAATTAGATAAATCAAACCACAAAATAAATAAGAAAGAAGTTAAGGAGGGAAACAAAATGTTAGAAAAGTTTGGTATGATAGATCTTTGGAGGAAATTAAATGGAAACAGAAAGGGTTTACTTTTTTCTCAGCAGTTCACGGAACTTATACAAAAAGTGATCATGTGTTAGGACACAAAAACCTCAAAATCAAATGCAGGAAGATAGAAATTGCAAATGTATTTTTTTCCAGATCATGATGGAATAAAAATCACATGCAATATAAAACCAGAAGAAAATAGAACAAAAAGCAACTGGAAACTAAATAATCTCATCCTAAAAAATGAATGGGTGAAACAGCAAATTGCAAAAACAATTACTAATTTGATCCAAAAGAAACACAATAATGAGATAACATACCAAAAATTGTGGGACGCAGCCACAGTGGTAATAAGGGGAAATTTTATATCTCTAGATGCTTATTTGCATAAAATAGAGAAAGAGAAAATCAATTAATTGGCCTTGCAACTACAAAAGGTAGAGAAATCACAAAACAAAAACCCACAATCAAACACCAAACTTGAAATCCTAAAAATAAAAGGAGAGATTAATAAAATTGAAAGTAAAAAAAAACTATTGAATTAATAAATAAAACTAAAAATTGGTTTTGTGAAAAAAACAACAAAATAGATAAACTTCTAGTTAATTTGATTAGAAAAAGGATGGAGCAAAATCAAATTGTTAGGATCAAAAATGAAAAGGGAGAACTTTCTACCAATGAAGAGGAAATTAGAGCAATAATCAGGAGTTACTTTGCCCAGCTTTATGCCAATAAATTTGATAAGCTAAGTGAAATGGAGGAATATCTACAAAAATATAGATTGCCCAGATTAACCAAAGAGGAAATAAATTACTTAAATAGTCCCATTTTAGAAAAAAAAAATACAAGTCATTAATCAGCTCCCTAAAAAAAATCCCCAGAACCAGATGGATTTACATGTGAATTCTACCAATCATTTAAAGAATAAGTAACTCCACTATTATTAGAAAAAAAAAACTATTGGACAAAATAGGGAATGAAGGACTCCTACCAAATTCCTTTTATGACACAGACATGGTACTGATACCTAACTAAGGTAAAACAAAAACAGAGAAAGAAAATTATAGACCAATCTCCCCAATGAATATTGATGCAAAAATCTTAAATAAAATATTAGCAAAGAGAATAGAGAAAATCATTCCCAGAATAATACACATGACGAAGTAAGATTTATACCAGGAAAGCAGGGATGGTTCAATATTAGGAAAACTATTAACATAATTGATTATATCAATAATCAAATTAAGAAAAAAAACATATAATAATCTCAATAGATGCAGAAAAAACATTTGTTAAAATCCAACATCCATTCCTATTAAAAACACTAGAGAGTATAGGAATTAATGGACTTTTCCTTAAAATATTCATTAGCATCTATTTAAAACCATAAGCTAGCATCATATGTAATGGTGATAAACGAGAACCATTCCCAATAAGATCAGGGGTGAAACAAGGTTGCCCATTATCACCATTACTATTCAATATTGTATTAGAAATGCTAGCTTTGGCAATAAGACAAGAAAAGGAGATTAAAGGAATTAGAGTAGGTCATGAGGAAACCAAATTATCACTCTTTGCAGATGATAGGATGGTCTACTTACAGAACCCTAAAGAATCAACTAAAAAACTATTAGAATTAATCCACAACTTTAGCAAAGTTGCAGGATACATAATAAATTCACATAAATGATCAGCAATTTTATACAACACCAACAAAATGCAACAGCAAGAGATAAAAGGAGAAATTCCATTTAAAATAACTTTCGATACTATAAAATATTTGGGAATATATCTGCCAAGGGAAAGTCAGGATCTATATGAGCAAAACTACAAAACACTCTCGGTACAAATAAAGTCAGCTGTAAACAATTGGAAAAATATCAAGTGCTCTTGGATAGGTGGAGTGAATAAAATAAAGTTGACAATACTACCTAAATTAATCTATTTATTTAATGCCATACCAATCAAACTCCCCAAAATTATTTTACTGACCTAGAAAAAATAATAACAAAATTCATCTGGAAAAGCAAAAGGTCTATAATTTCAAGGGAATTAATGGAAAAAAAGCAAATGAGGGTGGCCTAGCTGTACCAGATCTAAAGCTATATTATAAAGCAGTGGTCATCAAAAACATTTGGTACTGACTGAGAAACACAGCAGTGGATCAGTGGAATAGGTTAGGTTCACAGGACAAAATAGTCAATGACACGGGGGTGGAGCCAAGATGGCGGAGTGAAAAGGCGACTCTCTGCGTCCTCCTACGATCTTCTCTCAAATCAACAATAAAATAAGCCTCTGAACTGATCTTCAAGTCAACGAACTCAGAAATATTTGGACACTGGTTGCTGATATCTCTGAAAAACTTCACATCAGGTTTGTCTAACTCGAACAGAGAGATAAACAGAGGACTCCACTGTAGGCCGGAAGTGAGGGTGGGACTGAGCTCAGCTCATCGTGACAGAAATTCCAAACTCCAAACTCCAAATTCCAAACACCTGGAGTTTATCTGAGGAACTCGGGACACTCTGCCCTGTTTGGGGGCAGGTGTTCTGGCAGACTTGCCTTGTTTAAAAAGTAATTCGGACTTAGTCCTAGCCCCCACCAGCCCAGCACCTTAAGTCAACTCGCCGAAGTGCTCCAGGGCAAAGTTTTTCAGCCATCGTTTTTATTTTTCCATACCTTAAAAAGATATCCACGCTGTCTAAAAAAAATGAAGAAGCAAAAGAGAGCTCTCACCATAGACAGCTTTCATCAAGGCAAAGAAGCGTTGACCCCAGATACTGATGTTCCTTTAGATAAAATACCAGAAGAAGGTATTAAAGACCATCACTGGTCATTTTTTCAAAAGACCTTTCTGAAAGATTGCATAAAGAACCTCAAAAGAAAGCTGTAGGATAAATGGGAAAATAAACTGAAATCAGTGCAAGAAGGATACAATATCTTGCAAGAAGGATATGATGCCCTGCAAAAGAGATATGAAAAAGACACCAATTTATTGAAAAATAAAATTAGTGAAGTGCAAAAAGAGTGCAATGAACAATTTGGCCAGTTACAAAAAAAGCTTAAAAAGGTAACTGAAGAAAACAACATTTAAAAATAAGAATTGAACAAATGCAAGTAAATGACTCAATAAGACTTCAAGAATCAGTCAAACAAAAACAAAAAAATTGAAAAATTAGAAGAAAATATGAAATATCTTCTAGGAAAAACAACTGACTTGGAAAATAGATCTAGGAGAAACAATCTAAGGATTATTGGACTTTCTGAAAGCCATGATGAAAAAAAGAATCTAAACAATATCTTCCAGGAAATCCTGAAAGAAAACTGCCCTGAGATTGTAGAATCAAAGGGCAAAATCACCATTGAAAGAATTCACTGATCACCCCCTGAAAGAGACCCCAAAATTAAGACCCCAAGAAATATTGTGGCTAAATTTCAGGACTATAGCACCAAGGAAAAGATTCTGCTAGCACCTAGAAAGAAACAATTTAAATACCGAGGATCAATAATTAGAATCACACACTATCTGTCAGCCTCCACATTGAAGGATTGAAGGGCCTGGACCCCGTTATTCCAAAGGGCAAAGGAATTGGATTACAGCCAAGAATAAAGAATAACCTATCCAGCTAGAATGAGCATTATCCTCCAGGGAAGAAGATGGTCATTCAATGATATAGGTGAATTTCACCTATTTCAAATGAAAACACCAGAACTGAACAAAAAATTCAACATCCAAACACAGAACTCAAGAGATGCATAAAAAGGTTAAAAAGGAAAGGACTCTTGGGAACTATATTTTTACTAGAGGGATACTTAAAGTTTGGGGGTATAATGAACTAGATATTACTTTGATAATATGAAAAAGAGAACTAGAGGGGAAAAGGTTGTCATACTGGGGAAAAGAGGGAAAAAGTGGTAACATAAGATCTAAAAAAAAGGAGGTAAAAACAAGGTAAAATCCCTTGAAGAGGCAAAGAAAACCTAATATAATTGAGAGAAAGAGGGGAGGGAGATGAGCATTGTGTAAATCATACTCTCATCAGGTTGGGCTCTAAAAGTGTATATCAGAAACTCGATTTCACATAGAAATTTGTCTGTCACTAGAAGGAAATGGGAGGGAAAGGAGGAAAAGTAAGGGATAAACTAATAGAAGGGAAAATAAAAGAATCAGGGGAAAGGAGTAAAACAGGGGGAGGGGATCTAAAGGGTGGAGTATTGTTTGGGGAGGGGGTCATCAAAAGCAAAGTACTGAGGAGGGGGGAAGGGAAAAAGGGGAAAGGAAAGGGGAAAACTTAACTTGGGTAAATAAGATGGCAGGAAATAAAGCATTAGTTATTCTAACTGTGAATGTGAATGGGATGAACTCTCCCATACAGCAAAACTGGATATCAGACTGGATTAAAAACCAGAATCCCACAATATGTTGTCTACAAAAAACACATCTAAAACATAGTGACACATATAGGATGAAGGTAAACGGCTGGAGCAGAAAATATTATACTTCAGGTGAACAAAAAAAAAGCAGGGGTAGCAATCCTTATCTCAGATCAAGTAAAAGCCAAGATAGATCTAATCAAAAGAGATAAGGAAGTAAACTATTTTATTAAAGGGTACCATAGATAATGTAGCAATATCTATACTAAATATATATGCACCAAGTGCAATAGCATCCAAATTCCTAGGGGAGAAATTAGGAGAGATGCAAGAAGAAATAGACAGCCAAACGATACTAGTGGGGGATCTCAACCTTGCTCTCTCAGGATTAGATAAATCAAACCACAGAATAAAGAAAAAAGAAACTAGGGAGATAAACCAACTGTCAGAAAAGTTAGGTATGAAAAATCTATGGAGAAAGTTGAAAGGAGACAGTAGAGATTTTACTTTTTTCTCAGCAGTCCATGGAACCTATAGAAAAATTGACCATATGTTAGGGCATAAAAACCTCAAAATCAAATGCAGAAAGGCAGAAATAGTAAATGCATCTTTTTCAAATCGTGATGCAATAAAAATCACATGCAATATAAGTTCAGGAGAAAATAAACCAAAAGTTAATTGGAAATTAAATAATCTCATCCTGAAGAATGAAAGTGTGAAAGAGCAAATCATACACACAATCAATAATTTCATCCAGGAGAATGACAATGAGACAACATACCAAAGTTTGTGGGATACGGCCAAAGCAGTTTTAAGGGACAATTTTATATCTCTAGATGCTTACTTGCATAAAATACAGAAAGAAAACTTCAACGAATTGGGCTTATTATTAAAAAAAAAGCTAGAAAAAGAACAAATTAAAAACCCTCAATTAAATACCAAATTGTAAATTCTGAAAGTAAAAGGAGAAATTAATAAAATTGAAAATAAGAAAACTATTGAATTAATAAATAAAACTAAGAGTTGGTTCTATGAAAAAACTAACAAAATAGATAAGCCTTTAGTTAATTTGATAAAAAAAAGGAAAGAGGAAGATCAAATTGTTAGTCTTAAGAATGATAAGGGAGAACTTTCTTCCAATGAAGAGGAAATTAGAGCAATAATTAGGAGTTACTTTGCCCAACTTTATGCCAGTAAGTTTGATAATCTAAATGAAATGGAGGAATATCTACAAAAATATAGATTGCCCAGGTTAACAGAAGAGG
>JAJPUD010008472.1:42898-67384 GCA_023553655.1 Myrmecobius fasciatus | reverse complement strand
TATATATATATATATAATATGTAACATACACTTATCTTGCTGTACAAGAAAAATCAGATCTACAAGGAAAAAAAAACTTGAGAAGGAAAACAAAATGGAGGCAAATATCAATAGAAAGCATGAAAATGCTGTGTTGTGGTCCACACTCAAATCCCACAGGTGTCTCCCTGGGTGTATATGACTTTCTTCAACACTGAAAAATTGGAACTGGTTTGAGACATTTCATTGTTGAAGAGAGCCATGTCCATCAGAATTGATCATCATATAATATTGTTGTTGCTGTGTATATTGATCTCCTGGTTCTGCTCGTTTCACTCAGCATCAGTTCATGCAAGTCTCACACACAAATGACAGGAAATGATAAGGATGAATGTTGGAGGGGATGTGGGAAAACTCGGACACTGATACATTGTTGGTAGAACTGTGAACGGATCCAATCATTCTGGACAGCAATTTGGAACTATGCTCAAAAAGTTACCAAACTGTGCATACCATTTGAACCAGCAGTCTTTCTACTGGGTCTATATTCCAAAGAGATTTTAAAGAAGGGAAAGGGACCCACGTGTGCAAAAATGTTTGTGGCAGCCCTTTTTATAGTGGCAAGAAACTGGAACTTGAAAAGATGTCCATCAATTGGAGAATGGCTGATAAATTTTGGTATATGAATGTTATGGAATATTACTATTCAGTAAGAAACGGCCAGCAGGATGATTTTAGAGAGGCCTGGAGAGACTTGCATGAATGGATGCTGAGTGAAATCAGCAGAACCAGGAGATTATACATAGCAACAAGACTATATGATGATCAGTTCTGATGGACATATTTCCCTTCAACAATGATGTGATTCAAACCATTTCCTATTGTTCAGCAATCAAGATAGTTATACACATCCAGAGAGAGGCCTGAGGGAACTGAATGTGGACGACAATACCATTTTAACGCTTTCTGTGAATATTTCCATGCATTTTGTTTTCCTTCTTAGGTTGTTTTTTTTTTCTTCTCTCTTTCTAGATCTGATGTTTCTTGTGCAGTAAGATAACTGTATACATTTGTATACATATATTGGATTTGTCATACAATTTATCATATTTAGCATGTATTAGATTACCTATCATCTAGGGTGGGAATGGGGGGAAAATGGAAAAGCTTGGAACAAAAAAAAAAGTTTTTTGCAATGGTCAATGTAGAAAAATCACTCATATGTTTTGTAAATAAAAAGCTTTTAATAATAAAAAAAAGAATGGTTGGATCCATCCACAGTTGCATAATGCATCAGTGTCCCAGTTTTCCCACATCCCCTCCAACATTCCTCATTATCTTTTCCTGTCATCTTAGCCAATCTGACAGGTGTGTAGTGGTATTTCAGAGTTGTCTTAATTTGCATTTCTCTGATCAATAGTGATTTGGAGCACCTTTTCATGTGACTAGAAATAGTTTCAATTTCTTCATCTGAAAATTGTCTGTTCATATCTTTTGACCATTTATCAATTGGACAATGCCTTGAATTCTTATATATTTGAGTCAATTCTCTATATATTTTAGAAATGAAGTCTTTATCAGAACCTTTGAATGTAAAAAATATTTTCCTAGTTTAGTGCTGCCCTTCTAATCTTGTCTGCATTCATTTTGTTTGTACAAAAACTTTTTTAACGTGATATAGTCAAACTTATCTATTTTGTGATTAATGATGATCTCTAGTTCTTTGGTCACAAATTCCTTCCTCTTCCACAGATCTGAGAAGTATACCATCCTACCGTCTTCTAATTTGTTTATAATATCATTCTGTATGCCTAGATCATGAATCCATTTTGACCTTATCTTGGTATATGGTGTTAGGTGTGGGTCAATGCCTAGTTTCTTCCATACTAGTTTCCAATTTTCCCAGCAGTTTTTGTCAAATAGTGAGTTTTTATCCCAAAAGCTGGGGTCTTCGGGTTTATCAAACACTAGGTTGCTATTGTCATTGACTATTTTGTCCTGTGAACTTAACCTATTCCACTGATCCACTGCTGTGTTTCTCAGCCAGTACCAAATGTTTTTGATGACCACTGCTTTATAATATAGTTTTAGATCTGGTACAGCTAGGCCACCCTCATTTGCTTTGTTTTCATTAATTCCCTTGAGATTCTTGATGTTTTGTTTTTCTAGATGAATTTACTTGTTATTTTTTCTAGGTCACTTAGATAATGTCTTGGGAGTTTGGTTGGTATAGCACTAAATAAATAAATTAGGTTAGGTAGTATTGCTCTCTTTATTATATTCGCTCAACCTATCCAAGAACACTTGATATTTTCCCAATTTTTTAGATCTGACTTTATTTGTGTGGAGAGTGTTTTGTAGTTTTGCTCATATAGATCCTGACTTTCCCTTGGCAGATACATTCCCAAAAATTTTATGGTATTGAAAGTTATTTTAAATGGAATTTCACCTTGTATCTCTTGCTGTTGCATTTTGTTGGTGATGTATAAAAATGCTGATCATTTATGTGGTTTTATTCTGTATCCTGCAACTTTGCTAAAGTTGTGGATTAATTCTAATAGTTTTTTAGCTGATTCTCTAAGGTTCTCTAAGTAGAACATCATATCATCTGCAAAGAGGGATAATTTTGTTTCCTCGTGACCTACTCTAATTCCTTTAATCTCTTTTTCTTGTCTTATTGCCAAAGCTAGCATTTCTAATACAATTTTGAATAGTAATGGTGATAGTGGGCAACCTTGTTTCACTCCTGATGTTACTGGGAATGGTTCTCGTTTATCACCATTACATATGATGCTAGCTGATGGTTTTAAATAGATGCTAGTGAATATTGTAAGGAAAAGTCCATTGATTCCTATACCCTTTAGTGTTTTTAATAGGAAGGTATGTTGGATTTTATCAAATGCTTTTTCTGCATCTATTGAGATTATTATATGTTTTTTTCTTAATTTGATTATTGATATAGTCAATTCTGTTAATAGTTTTCCTAATATTGGACCATCCCTGCATTCCTGGTATAAATCCTACTTGGTCATGATGTATTATTCTGGGAATGATTTTCTGGAATCACTTTGCTAATATTTTATTTAAGATTTTTTCATCAGTATTCATTAGTGAGAGTGGTCTATAATTTTTTTCTCTGTTTTTGTTTTACCTGGTTTAGGTATCAGTACAATGTCTGTGTCATAAAAGGGATTTGGTAGGAGTCCTTCATTCTCTATTTTTTAAATTGTTTATATAATATTTTAGTTAATTTTTCTTTAAATGTATCATAGAATTCACATGTAAATCCATGTGGTTCTGGGGATTTTTTCTTAGGGAGTTGATTAATGACTTGTTCTATTTCTTTTTTCGAAAATGGGACTATTTAAGTAATTTATTTCCTCTTCTGTTAACCTGGGCAATCTATATTTTGTATATATTCCTCCATTTCACTTAGGTTATCAAATTTATTGGCATAAAGTTGGGCAAAGTAACTCCTGATTATTGCTCTAATTTCCTCTTCATTGGTGGAAATTTCTCCCTTTTCATTTTTGATACTAACAAATTGATTTTCCTCTTTCCTTTTTCTAATTAAATCAATGAGAGGTTTATCTATTTTGTTGGTTTTATTAAAAAAACCAACTTTATTTTTATTTATTAATTCAATAGTTTGTTTTACTTTCAATTTTATTAATCTCTCCTTTTATTTTTAGGATTTCAAGTTTGGTATTTGATTGGGGGTTTTTAATTTGTTCTTTCTCTGGTTTTTTAGTTGCAAGCCCAATTCACTGATTTTCCTTTTTTCTATTTATGCAAGTAAGCATCTAGAGATATAAAATTTGCCCTTATTACTGCTTTGGCTGTATCCCACAAATTTTGGTATGTTGTCTCATTATTGTCATTCTGTTGGATGAAATTAGTAATTGTGTCTGTAATTTGCTGTTTCACCCATTCATTTTTAGGATGAAATTATTTACTTTCCAATTGCTTTTTGCTCTATTTTCTCTTGGCTTTATGTTGCATATGATTTTTATTCCATCATGATCCGAAAACAACACATTTACTATTTTTGCCTTCTTTCATTTGATTTTGAGGTTTTTGTATCCTAACACATGGTCAATTTTTGTATAACTTCCATGAGCTGCTGAGAAAAAAGTAAACTCTTTTCTGTCTCCATTTAATTTCCTGCAAAGATCTATCATACCTAACTTTTCTAACATTTTGTTTCCCTCCTTAACTTCTTTCTTATTTATTTTGTGGTTTGATTTATCTAGTTCTGAGAGAGGGAGGTTGAGATCCCCCACTATTATAGTTTTGCTGTCTATTTCTTCTTGCATCTCTCTGAAAATTTCCTCTAGGAATTTCCATCCTATACCACTTGGTGCATAGATGTTTAGTATTAATATTGCTTCATTGTCTATGGTTCCCTTTAGGAAGATATAATATCCTTCTTTGTCTCTTTTAAATAGGTCTATCTTTGCTTTTACTTGTTCTGAGATCAGGATTGTTACCCCTGCTTGTTTTAGTTCACCTGAAGCATAATAGATTCTGCTCCAGCCTTTTACCTTCATCCTGTATGCATCTCTATGCTTTAGATGTTTCTTGTATACAATATATTGTTGCATTTTGGTTTTTAATCCAGTCTGCAATTTACTTCTGCTTTATGGGAGAGTTCATTCCATTCACATTCACAGTCAAAATAACTAGTTCTGTATTTCCTGCTATCTTATTTACCCTAGGTTATGCTATTCTCTTTCCCATCCCCTTTCCCTCCTCCCTAGTATTTTGCTTTTGATAACCACTTCTCTCAAACAATCCTTTCCCTTTAGAACCCCACCCCCTTTTTTACACCTTTCCTTTAATTCTTCTGTTTTGCCTTCTATTAGTATATTCCCTGTCTGTTCCCCCTTTCCTTCCTGTTTCTTTATAAGATAGGACATGTTTCTTTGTGATACCCAATACATCTATTATTCTCTCAGAGCCAAATCTGATGAGATGAAGATTAACAAAATTCTCATTCCCCTCCCTTTTTTCCCCCTCAATCTATTATATGTTTTCTTTGACTCTACATGTGATATAACTTCCCTTATTTTACCTCCTTTTCCTCTTCTTCCATTGTTATCCATTTTCTACCTCTAATTTCTTTTTCAGATTATCATATCATAATAATCATAAAATCACAATAACCACATCATAATAATCATAAAATCACAATAATCATATCATAAAAATCATAATGTAATAATAAAATCACAAAATGAACCATCATTCTATAAGTATTCATAACATAAATATAGTTCTCAAGAGTTTTTTTTTCTTGTTACCTTTTTATGTTTCTCTTCTGTTTTGTGTTTGTAGATCAAATTATTTGTTCAGTTCTGGTCTTCTCATTAGAAATAGATGAAATTCTCCTATATAATTGAATGACCATCTCCTTCCTTGGAAGATAATGCTCATTCTAGCTGGGTAACTTATTCTTGCCTGTAATCCAAGTTCCTTTGCCCTTCAGAATATCTGATTCCAGGCCCTTCGAATCTTTAAAGTAGAAGCTGCTAGATCCTGTGTGATCCTAATTGTGGCTCCTCGATATTTAAATTGTTTCTTTCTGGATTCTCGTAATATCTTTTCCTTAGTATGATAATTGTGGAATTTAACCACAATATTCCTGGGGGATTTAATTTTGGGCTTTCTTTAAGGAGGTGATTGGTGGATTGTTTCAATATGTATTTTGCCTTCTGGGTCTAAAATATCAGGGAAGTTTTCTTTTATAATTTCCTGGAAGATAGTGTCTAGGTTTGTTTTTTTTTTTTCATCATGGCTTTCAGGAAGCCCTATAATCCTTAGATTGTCTCTCCTAGATCTATTTTCCAGGTCAGTTGTTTTTTCCTAGGAGATATTTCATGTTTTTTTTTCTATCTTTTTAGTTTTTTTGTTTTTGTTTGACTGATTCTTGAAGTCTTGATGAGTCATTCATTTCCATTTTTTTGATTCTAATTTTTAATGTCTTATTTTCTTCAGTTACTGTTTTTAGTTCCTTTTGCAATTGACCATTTACATTTTTTTGTTCATTGCATTCTTTTTCCATTTTTTTTCCATTTTATTTTGCAGTGATCTCATTTCCTTTCCCCATGTTTCCTCTAACTCTCTTTTAAGATTCTTTATGCAATCTTCAAAGAAAGCCTTGTGGCATGGAGTCCAGTTTATGTCTCTTTGGGGCTTTTTTGGAGTTGCTTTACCTTTAGGGTCTCAGGATTTGAGGTCTGTTCTTCCCTCTGTCCATAAAAGCTGTCTATGGTGAGAGCTCCTTTTGGTTTTTTATTCATTTTTTTAAAGGTGTGAGGTCTGTTCAGGGCAAAGGAGGGACAGCTCCTTTAATTTGCCCTGGGGCAGTTCTGCTGATTGAGTTGTTTCAGGTGTTTGGCAGTTCTACTTTAATTTACCCTGGGGCAGTTCTGCTGATTGAATTATTTCTGGTGCTGATCAGTCCTGCTGATTGATTGATCACCCTAGGTTGCTGTGTAATGGCAGCTAGGTCCCACCCTCATCAGGAGTTCAGTGTTTCACAATCTACCCAACAAAAAAGGCAGATTCTCCAAACCACCTGTTTATAATCAGGACAGATTGGCCCATGAGGCCCCCAGAAGACTCCCAGGTGTGTGAAAAGCACAGCACTCCCACTCCTGTTCCTACTTTTGTTCCAGCTCCCTGTTCCAGCTCCCTGCTTCAGCTCCCTGCCCCAGTCTCCCTGTGGTGCAGTCTGGGTTCAGCAGACCATCCCCCTGCCCAGTTAAACAGACCTGTTTTGAAGTTCTTCCAGAGTGTCTTCTTCTAGAAATGTGTTGTCCTCCAGATATTGTGGATTTTTTACGTCATAATCAGTCTAGAGGATTCATATGTTGTTGGTTTGAGAGTAGGTTAAAGGAGGTTACAGATACTCCTGTCTGATCTCTGCCATCTTAGCTCCACCCTAACTTGCTTTCAATATCAATCTTTATGTTTAAATCTTGAACCCATTTAGATCTTATCTTGGTATGTGGTATTAGATGTGGGTCAAGCCCTAAATTCTTCCATACTAGTTTCCAAATTTCTCAGCAGTTTTTGTCATATAGTGAGTTCTTATCCCAAAAGCTGGGTTTTCGGGGTTTATCAAGGAATATATTGCTATAGTTATTTATTGCCTATTTTGTCCTGTGATCCTATCCTATTCCACTGATCAACTACTCTGTTTCTTAGCCAGTAACAAATGGTTTTGATGACTGCTGCTTTATAATATAGTTTTAAATCTGACACAGTAGGCCACCTTATCAGCATTTTTTCATTAATTCTTTTGAAATTCTTGACCTTTTGTTTTTCTAGATGAACTTTGTTACTTTTTTTCAAGATTTGTAAAACAATTTATTGGGAGTCTGATTGGTATGGCATTAAATACATAGATTAATTTAGGTAGTATTGTCATTTCTATTGTGTTGACTCAGCCTGTCCATGTGCACTTGATATTTTTCCAACTGATTAGGTCTGACTTTATTTATGTGGAAAGTGTTGTGTTGTTTTCTTTATGAAGTCTGTGTTGACTTTCCCTTTGCAGATAGATTCCCAACTATTTTATACTTTTGACAGTTATTTTGAAAGCAATTTCTTTTTGTATCTCTTGCTGCTGCAGGACTTTGTTGATGATATATAAAAATGCTGATGATTTATGTGGATTTATTTTGTATCCTGCAACTTTGCTAAAGTTGTGAATTATTTCTAGTAGTTTTTAGTTCAGCCTCTAGGGTTCTATAAGTATACCATCATATTATCTGCAAAGAGTGATAATTTGGTTTGGCCATGACCTATTCTAATTTTTTTCTTCTTTTATTGCCAAAGCCAGCATTTCTAATTCAATAATGAATAGCAATGGTAATAATGGGCAGCTTTGTTTCACTCTTGATTTTATTGGGAATGGTTCTAGTTTGTCCCTATTACATATGATGCTTGCTGATGGTATTAAATTGAAGCTACTAATCATTTTAAGGAAAAGTCTATTTATTCCTATATTTTCTAGTGATTTTAATAGGAATGGATGTTGGATTTTATAACATGCTTTTTCTGTTTCTATTAAAATAATCATTTTTTTTTTAGTTTGGTTATTGATAGAGTTCATTGTGCTGATAGTTTTCCTAATATTGAACCAGTCCTGCAATCCTGTTATAAATCCTACTTGTTCATAGTTTATTATCCTGGAAATGATTTCTGTATTCTCATTTCTAATATTATATTTAAGATTTTTGCATCAGGATTCTTTAGGGAAATTAGTCTATAGATTTCTTTGTCTGTTTTCACCCTACCTAGTTTAGCTATCAACACCATATCTGTGTCATAAAAGGAATTTAGTAAAACAAATTTTTCCCCATTTTTCAAATAGTTTATATAGTATTGGAATTAATTGTGCTTTGAATGTTTGGAATTCACACTAAAATCCATCTATCACTGAAGATTTTTTCTTGAGAAATTAATTAATAGCTTGTTCTATTTTTTTCTAAAATGGGGTTATTTAAACAATATATTTCCTCTTTTGTTAACCTGGGCAATCTCTATTTTTGTAGATATTCTTCCATTTCATTTAGATTATCAAATTTATTACCAAAAAGTTGGGCAAAATAACTCTTAATTATTGCTCTTTCTTCTTCTTCAATGGAAACTTCCCACTTTTCATTTTTGAAACTAACAATTTGACATTCTTCATTACTTTTTCTAATGAAATAAACTGAAAGTGTATCTATTTTGTTGTCTTTTTTCATAAAACCAACTCAGCTTTATTCATTAATTCAATAATTCATTTATTTTCATTTTTAATAATATCCCCTTTTTACTTTCAGAATTTAAAATTTGATATTTAATTGATTTTTAATTTGTTCTTTTTCTAGCTTTCTTAGTTGTAAGCACAATTCATTGATTTTCTTTCTCTGTTTTATGTAAGTAAACATTTAGAGATATAAAATTTCCCCTTTTACCCTTTGGCCATATCCCACAAATTTTGGTATCTTGTCTCATTATTGTCATTCTGCTGGATGAAATTATTGATTGTGTCTATGATTTGCTCTTTCCCCATTCATTATTTAGAATTAGATTATTTAATTTCCAATTAAATTTTGGTCTATTTTCTTGGGCCTTATATTGCATGTGATTTTTATTGCATCATGAATTGAAAAAGATGCATTTTTTTATTTCTGCCTTTCTTTAACTGATTTTGAGGTTTTTATGCCCTAATACATGGTCAATTTTTGTATAAGTTCCCTGAGCCCCTGAGGAAAAAAAAAAACAACTCACTTCTGTCTCCATTCAATTTTCTCCAAAAATCTATCATACCTAAATTTTCTAACATTTTGTTTACTTCCCTAACTTCTTTCTTATTTATTTTGTGGTTTGATTTATCTAATTCTGAGAGAGCAACTTTGAGATCCCCCACTAGTATAGTTTTGCTGTCTATTTGTTCTTGCAGCTCTCAACTTCCTTCCTAAGAATTTGTTTTCTATACTACTTGGTGCATTTTTATTAAGTATTGATACTGCTTCATTATTCATAGTACCCTTTAGTAAAATATAGTTTCCTTCCTTATCTCTTTTAAGTAGCTCTATCTTTGCTTTTACTTGACCTGAGGTCAGGATTGCTACCCCTGCTTTTATTTGTTCACCTGAAGCATAATATATACTGCTCCACCACTTTACCCTCTCTCTGTATGTATCACTATGCTTTAGATGTGTTTCTTGTAAACAGCATATTGTAGAATTCTAGCTTTTTAATACAGTCTGTTATCCAATTATGTTTTATTGGAGACTTCATACCATTCACATTCACAGTTAAAATAATTAATTCTGTATTTCTTGCCATCTTATTTACCCAACATTAAGTTATTCTTTTTCCTTTCCTCCTGCTGTCCTCCCCAATATTTTGCTTTTGTTGACCACTTCCCTCAAACAGTCCTCCCTCTTTACAGCCCTCACCCTTTTTTACACTGTTCCCTTACTTCTTCTATTTTCCTTTCTGTTAATCTATCCCTTTCTTTTCCTCCTTTCTCTACCACTTCCCACTTCACAAGTTTCTCTGTGAAACCAAATATGTCTGATATTCTCTCTTAGAGTCAATCTGATGAGACTAAGTCATGCAATGCTCATCCACCTTCTTTTTTTCCCCTCAATTATAATAGGTTTTCTTTGCTTCTTCCTGAGTAGTTTCCCTTATTTTACCTCCATTTTCCTCTTTTTTCCAGTATGATCCCCTTTCTTCCTCTAATTTCTTTTTCATATTATCAAAATAAAAACAATTATACCCACATTCTCTAAATATACACATCATAGAAATATAGTTTTCAAGAGTTCTTTTCTTTTTACCTTTTTATTCTTCTCTTGAGTTGTGTGTTTGCAGCTCACACTTTTTGTTGAGATCTGGTCTTTTCATTAGAAATAGGTGAAATTCATCTATATCATTAAATGTCCATCTTCTTGCCTGAAAGATAATGCTCATTTTAGCTGGATAGCTTATTCTTGGTTGTAATCCAAGTTCCTTTGCCTTTTTAAATATCTGATCCTTTAAGTGGAAGCTGATAGGTCTTGGGTAATCCTAATTGTGTCTCCTCAGCATTTGAATTTTTTTCTTTCTAGCTGTTTGCATTATCCTTTTTTTTTTTTTTTTTGGTGTGATAGTTCTGAAATTTAGCCAATATTATTTGGGGATTTAATTCTGTGGTCTTTTTCAAGAGGTTATTGGAGTATTCTTTCCATGACTATTTTACCTTCTAATTCTAAAACATCAGGGCAGGTTTTTTGTTTTGTTTTGTTTTTTTATAATTTCCTTTAAGATAGGGTCTTGGCTCTTTTTTTCATCATGGCTTTCAGGAAGTCCAATAATTCTTAGATTGTCTCTCCTAGATCTGTTTTCCAGATCAGTCTTTTTTTCTAAGAGATACTTCATATTTTCTTCTATTTTTTCCATTGTTTTATTTTTGTTTGACTGATTCTTGAAGTCTTATTGAGTCATTCACTTCCATTTGTTCCATTCTAATTTTTAAAGGCAAATCTGCCAAATCACCTGCTTGCAACCAGAACAAAGTAGCCCTAAGAGGTTCATAAAAGCTTCCCATGTGCCTGAAAACTTCAATGGTCTGATTCCTTGCCCCACTTTCTGTCCTTTCTCCTTGTGCTGCAGTCTAGGCTTGGCAGACTGTCCCCATGCCCAATTGAAACAGATCTGTTTGGAAGTTCTTCCAACATAACTTCTTCTGGGAATATGTTATAATTCAAATATTTGGGGATACTTTGACTCCAAAATCAGTTTAAAGGCTTAATCTGCTGTTTAAGCAGATTTTGCTTTGATAGAAGGTCAGGTGAGGTCATAGAGAGTTTTGTGTGCTCTCTGCCATCTTGGCTCTGCCCCCAAATGATTTGTATAAAATAGCAGTTAATTATTCTTTAAATGTTTGGAAGAATTCATTTGTGAATCTACCCAATCCTAGAGAATTTTTCTTCCCTAGGGAGATCATTAACAGTTTGTTTATTTTTTCTAAGACAGTGTTATTTAGGACTTTAATAGTATTGAGTATTTCTAATATTTGCAGAGAGAAACGTTGGAGAAGAATCTAAAAAGTCTTTCCTTAATGAATCATATTTCTTTAAAAATAAAGTAAAATCAGTAAATTAATAAATATATACCACAATAGAAGCAGGGCAATTCCTCTCAATTATTCAAAATGTCATACTGAGCCAAGATGGCGAACTGCGGACAGCTTTCTCTGTGAACTCCTGGGACATTCCCTCAAACCCAGACAAAGTAAGCCTTCCAACTGGTTTCTAAGTGAGAGCACCACCAAGCATTTGGACTACAACGCACTTCTAACAAAGATCTACCGTGAAAGAACCCCGGAGAAGGTTAGCCTCAGGGGAAATCGGCCGCTGGTCGCGATCAGACTCCAACCGGGGCGGAAGTCAGGGCTGCAATAGAGGGGCGGATTTTGGGCACCCAGGAAGCCCTTGGGAGACGCCTGGGCCACTTTGCTCTGCTTGCGGGCAGGTGCTTTGGCAGATCTGCCTTTGGAAAAAAGTAGATCGAGAGCAGCTGAAAACGTGGTCCTAGTGCGAATCTAGCCCGACCAGCCTCAGACCGGAAGTCAACTCGGCAAACTGCCCCAGGGCAAATACAAATTGTTGCAGTTTTCTCTGGTTTTGACCAATATACCAACTTTAAATTATGAGCAAGAAGCAGAAGAGAGCTCTCACCATAGAAAGCTTTTACGGAGAAAAAATAGAACAGTCCCCAGATCCTGACATTATGAAAACAATCCCAGATGAAGCTACAAAGGCAGACTTAAGTTGGTCTCCCTTTCAGAAGGCTTACCTGGATGATTGCATTAAGAATCTCAAAAGAGAGCTAGAAGAAGAATGGGGAAATAAATTGAGATCAGGGCAACAGAAATATAAAAAACTGGAAAATAGGACTGGTGAATTGGAAAAAGAAAACAGTTCACTGAAAAACAAAATTGGTGAATTGGAAAAAATCACCAATTCACTGGAAAATAAAAATGGTGAACTGAAAATCAAAATTGGTGAATTGGAAAAAGACAACAATTTACTGAAAAACAAAATTGGTGAATTGGAAAAAGACAACAATTCACTGAAAAATAAAACTGGCAAAATGGAAAAAGAATGCATTGAATCAAGAAATTCAATTGTCCAGCTACAAAAGGAGCTAAAAAAGATAACTGAAGGAAATAATACTTTAAAAATTAAAATTGAACAAATAGAAGTAAATGACTCAATAAGACTTCAAGAATCAGTTAAACAAAAACAAAATGTCATACTGTCCTTTTAAACCTGATTTTTTTTAAGTCAAATAAACATTGAAGGGCATAATAAGTAGATGTGATTAGAGTAAATGTTCTACTCTTTCAACTACAATAAATCTCCCTCTACCTGTTTGGATTTTCCTTTGTCTTTTCATTGAATGTTCTTCCTTCTTGCCTTTGATTTTCAGCATTACCTAACCCTTGAAGGCTTTACTGAAGTGCTACTTTTCATAAGAACTTCTTCCTTAATTTCCCATATTTTAAGTTATCTTTTTCTTGGTGTTGCCATCATCATTAATTTTCCTAGTTCTGAAATTCTTTTATTTAATTTTGTCTGATCTGTTAGTTTGGTTATTTTATATTTTTTGCAAATTGCATCAGTTTCATTCAGATTAACAAATGTATTTGCATTTAACTGAATGAAATATTTCCCAATGAATGCTTTAATTTCTTCTTTATCAATAATTATTTCACTCTTTCCATTTTTGGTAAATTTGGTTTTCTTCTTATTTTCCTTTTTTTCTAAAATCAAATTAAGTAAGGGTTTATGTATCTTACTGGCTGTTTCATAAAATCAGCTGCTTATTCTATTTAATATATCAATATTTTCCCCTTTGATTCTTATTAATCTCACATTGATTTCCATGATTTCTACTTTGTTACTCAATTGGGTATTTTTAATTTTTTCTTTTGCAAGTTATTTTAGCTAATTATGTTGTTGATTTAAGAATTTAGAGAAATAGATTTTCCCTAAGTACTGCTTTAGATGCATCCCATAAAACTTAGCATGTTGTGTTATTGTCATTCTCTTTAATAAAATTATTGATTGTTTCTATGATTTGTTCTTTTTATTCATTGGTTTTATGCTATTAAATCCTTTAGCTTGCTATTAATTTTAATCTACTTTTCTACTTCCTTTTGTTAAAGGTGATTTTTAATTGCATTATTAATCAAAAAGAATGCCTTTTGGGGCAGCTAGGTGGCCTAGTGGATAGAGCACCAGCTCTGAAGTCAGGAGGGCCTGGGTTCAAATCTGGTCTCAAACACTTAACATTTCCTAGCTGTTTGACCCTGGGCAAGTCACTTAACCCCAATTGCCTCAGCAACAAAGCAAAAAAATACCTTTTTTATATTTGATTTTGAGGGTTTCATATTCTATAACACAGACTTTTTTTATGTGTGTCATATTATGCTGAGAAAAAGGTATATTCCTTTCTGTTTCCACTCATTTTTCTCGAATGGTCTATCATATCAAACTTTTTTAGTATTCTATTTATCTCTTTAGTTTCTTTTTTTGGTTGAATTTATCAAGTTCTGAAAGATGGCAATTTAGGTGCCCCGCTAGGGTAGTTTTATTGTCTATTTCTTCCTATAAATCACTTAACTTCTTTAAATAATTGGATGCTCTATTTCTTGATGAATAGATGTTTAGTGCTGATATCTGTTAATTTTCTATAATACTTATTAGCAACATATACTTTTTTTTTCTTTATCTCACTTAATTAGGTCTCATTTAATTTCCCTTCTTGTTCAAATTTTCTTTGATAATTTCTTGGAAGGTGCTGCCCATTTCTTTCTTTTGATCATGGTTCTCTGGTATTCCAATGGTTATTTATTATATTCTCTCTCCTGGATCTGTTTTCTAGGACAGTAATTTTTTTTTTATCATGAAATATTTTGTTTTCTTCTGTTTTCCCGGTCTTTTGTTTTTGACTGATTTGTTTTTTTGTTTCATAAAGTCATTAACTGCCATTTGCCCAATTCTAACTTTTAAGTTATTGTTAATCTAAATTGTCTTTTGTATATTTTTTCCCCATTTGGGCAATTGCATTCTTTAAGGAGTGACTTTCTTCAGTTCCTTTTTTATTGTCTTTTCTCCAGTTGCATTTTTAAGTAGTTGTTTTATTTTTCCATAATATTTTTTCATAATTCTAATGCCTAACTCATTTCTCTACCCAATTTTTCTTCTACCTATATTATCAAAATTTTAAGCTCATTTTTGAGCTCTTTCAGAGTTTGTTATAGACTTTAGAACACTGTTGACATGGATGTCCTATTTGTAGAGATGAAAGTTCATGTTTGACACAATAATAAGGGGGTATAGTATAGGGTGGATGGTGCTATTGGCAGCTGTACATGGCTGACAACTGGTGCTGAGCCTAACTCCTATTGATAATAATTGCTTTTCTGATAATTAAAATAAAATTAATTATCAATAGGATTTCATGACCTATACTATTGAATGAATTCTAACTCACACAGTATCTTGGTTTGAGTAGCCTGGTTTGAGGTTTTTCTGGGAAGACCTATGTGCTTTCAAAAGAAGACAAACATTTAAGAAAGTAGGAGTTAAATACATAAAGTTCAGGTCCTGTGTGTGTGGGTGTGTGGGTGTGCGTGCGCATATGTGTCTGGGTCTGTGTGTTTCTGTGTCTTTGTATTTATATAATATATGTATTTGATATATATAATTTTATAAGTTTTCCTGCCTGAATTATCCAAGTAATCATGTACTAAATTATGAATTACATTTACCTGGTAATTTTCAATATTATTAGTATCATATTGTAAATTGCCTTTCATGAATTCTTAATTCTAGGTTGCCTTACCTTGCTGGGCCCCCAGATCCTCATTCAGTCAATTTATGCTAAAGGAATATTAAATACTTTTAATTGGTTTTATAAATAATTAGGACAATATCTTCTATAAGAGATATAATGTATATCAAAGGAAAATCTAAATGACTTTTGTATATCTCTTCCTTTAATTAATTAATTTATTAATTAATTTAATTAATTGGGGATTATCAATACCATTGGCTTTCTCCATTAGCAGCTCTAATCAAAAAGTGGTTTCATTTAAAGACTTATTTCAGGGTCTCTGTGTTTCATCTCACTGAATCAATATTAGAGCAATGGTCAGAATTCAGGACATGTTTTTATTTATTTATATTTTTAAATTTTCTTACTCCTTAAACTTTTCTGGCCTTAACTAACTAAAGTATAATTCATTCAATTACTCAAATCACTCTTTTAAAATAAGAGATGTGAGCCATGTCCACACCCATACTGTCCTCCTCTTCTGGATCATTTTGATAACCAAGGTATCTTGCTACCCACTTTTAACTATTACTATGTAATTTGAATAGTTTAAAGTGCTTAGCACAGTGCCTGGCATACCATTTGTTATTACTATTGTTGCTGAGTTATTTTTCAGTTGTATCTGACTCTCTCCATGACCACATTTGAGGTGCCATTTTTTTAGATGAGGAACTGAGGAAAACCGGGTTAAATAATTTGCTCCAGGTTGAACTGATTTGAATTTACAAAGATGAGTTTTCCTGATTCCAGGTACAATAGTCTATCCATTTGCACTATTTAGCTTCCCTGGTACTTTGCAAATACTGTAAAAATGTTTCCTCCCCTTCCCCCTTTCTTTCACTTTCCCATTCTCCTTGTTAATTTACATTAGAATGTAAATTCCTTGAAAATGGATGATTTTTTCTTTTATTCGGTCTATAGCTCTTAACACAACATCTTTCTCCTATCTGGTGATTTGGATTTAATTTCACTGAATGAATTGAGAATTGAACTTAATTTAGTTCAATTCAACATGCATTTTAAAGGATTTATGTTGTGTAAGACTACATTGTATTAAGGATAAATTTTAGTATCTCAACAAGATAGGAAGAATAGATTTGTAAAATTAGCATAATTGATAATATAGTAAAAATAAATATCATTATCTTAAGAAGAGACTGTGAATTTAGCATAGTTTACAATGCAGTGAGAATAAATTTAATATCTTAATAATATCTTTTTTTCAACTTGGCACAATTATTCCATTTGGTTTTAAAGTCTTTACTTAATGATTGAGTTATTTTGAGTATATTGTTTTTCTATAAGTTGTTCAATAAGAAAATAAGCACTAGTATAGCATGATGAAGTAAGCAACATATGTGTATTTTTTTAAACAATTGATATGTATATGTGGACCTTTCAATAAGATGACCAGAGTAGATAATCCTGTTTTTCACACTCAGCTATTCATTTGGCAAGTTGTCAAAGTTTCTGTCAATAAATCATTATTACTACCCAGCATCCAAGAAGGATTTGCTCTAGGCTCAATCATGAAGTGGAGTGGGAAGCCATCTGTATTCATGAGTTAGGAAAAGGCTGAAGACTGAAATTTCAGTCAAGCTATTTATATTTTTGGCTATGTTTGTTCCTAAGTTATTTACCATATGATTTTCTTAGTAATTCACTTCAAAATTACTAGACAGAGAAAGAATTTCTCCCAATTTGATCAGAAACAATATTGCTAGAACCTCCTAAATACTGACATTTAGGGTGACAGTTTATTCTTAGATAGTATTGCTTGAAAGCTTTGATTAATAAAATTTGATTGCATGAAATGAAAACTGTAAGTCTACTTATGGTTTCTCTGGCACTTTGTTAGCTTATATTACATTGGTTATGGAAGTGTCCTGTGCCTAACCAATACATAGGCAAAATCTTCATATTGCCTCAGTATCTTTGGTTGGTTTGAAATATTTTATACCGTTGCCTCCCCCCAAAAAAAAATCCTCTATCTGATTCTCTCAACTCTTTTCAAAATCTTCCTCACTTCCATTTAAAAAAAAATTTCTTGGAGTAATTATTATTTCTCAATAGTCATGGAGTACCTTCTAGGTGAAGTACGTGAGAAGTCCAACTCCTAAGTCAATTCCTCTTGCTTTTTTTTTAATAGGATTTACTGCAATATAAAAGTATTTTCTTCAATTTACCTCAAATCCCTCATTTTTATGGGTTGTTTGTACAAATCACTGTAGTAGTACTAACAGGGTAAGGCTATTTTTATACTTATTAATATTTGAACTAATTTGCAAAGAAAAGTGTCAAAATTATTGAATAGGCATTGGCTTTGGATTTTTCTCATTATTTAACTAATCTTTTCCGCAAATCCCCCTGGAATCAATGTTGAGAAAAATTATACTCCCCTACACATTCTTTTTTTTTCCTCTTGGCCAGATTAGAACACATTTTTACATCAATGAAGTCTGCTTCAGAGGCATATTGCCAAAATGATAATTTGCCACAAACAAAATAAACAAGATGTGAGACTGGAGATCAAATATTGGCAGAAAAGTGGCAAGTTTGCAGAGGATGAGTGAGTTTTCTCCAAGCTCCACTGCTTCTTCCTTTGCCAAAGCAAACAACAACAAAAATAACTAGCTTTTTCCCACCACAAAGAAAAAAAATAATCCTACTGTAAAATACAATGTACTCGAAATACTTGCATGGGTGCAAAGACAATATATTAAGATAGCCATTATAAATACAAATGATGGTTGGTAAAGGCATCCCCAGCAAAATGAAATAAAATCTATAATTTAAGAGCACTTTGTGATATCTAAGCTAAAGGAAGTTTCCTTTTCTTGTAACTTTTACATCTTGCATAATTTACTCTTCTTTAAAAAATATGCAAAAAGTTCTACCACTGCCCCTAGACTCAACAGGAGCTGCTTCCCTATTACAATCAAAACAACAAAATAAATTATGCATTGTTCTTTAAAAAAGTTCCTAAGGACAAAAATGACTTGAGCAATTTAAGAAATAATGGAAATAACACTTTAATCTTCTACTGCTATTCAGGATATAAATGAAATGTGTGTGTAAGTGAGGAAAAGGAGGGCTTAGAGAAGTCAAACTTAGATAAAAGGGATCAAAATGACAAAGCCGAAAGTTAGTAAATATCAGGACAAGAACAGCAAGCAAAAACAAAATTGGACAGAATGAATAGCATAACCTAAGGTAGAAAAGGGGGAGGTGTATTAGATAATCAATTGAGTTCAGTAAGGGAACCACTATTTTTAAGGAAACAAGATAAATAAAAGTGAAGAATGGACTTAAAATAGATAAGTTTGAGAATGAAAATGTATTTTCTAAGCCTAAGATTATTATAATAGCTAGGATTTATATAGTTTTATGGTTTAAGTTTGGTCAGCTATGTGGTGCAGTGAATAGATGTTGGACCTGAAGTCAGAAAAACTCATCTTTCCAAGCTGAAATCTGGCCTCAGGAATTTACTAGCTATGTGACCCTGGGCAATGTTTTAACAAGATTGACAAATACTGTTACAAATATCTCATTTGATTCTCACAACAACTCTGGGAGATGGGTCCTGTTATTATTCCCACTTTACAGATTAGAAACCTGAGGCAAACAAAGACTGTCATATAGCAAAATGAATGTCTGAGGGGGAACTTCATCTAAGTCTTCCTCACTTCAGATACAGTGATTTGTCTATTGTGCCATTTAACAACAAAGAATAGTACTACTTGTACAATAAGCCAGAGAGAATAGCATGTGCTTCGATAGAAAACAAACAAATAAATTCAGCATAATCAGAGAATAAAGTATTCTCTTTACTCAAACTAATTAAATACATGGTACATGAAATACTAGTTTTTAAAGAGCCAACAGGCCCTAGCCCTGGGCAATTCACTTAACTTTTATGGGTCTGATTTTTCGGGTAAAAATGAGAGGATTGGCCTATATGCCTTCCCTACCAGCCTTTCTAGTTTTAAGTTTGAGATCCTATGAATTACAATCCAAATGAAATAGAATCAATTGGATTGTGGGCATATTAGACATTTTTTTTTTCTAAAATAAAATGAGGCAAAGCAAAAATGAAACCTAGATGTCAGAGCAGCTTAAGAGGGATTTGGATAAAGAATGTAAAACAGATTTTGGGAATAGAGGAGGTGAGGCACACAGATCAGAAGAGAATTAGATCAAACTGCTCTGGGGAAAATCTTCCCTACAATTTGCCAAAGAATTCAATCAAAGAATGAACTTAAGAGAGGAACAGAGAGACACTTAGAGAATCAAAACTAATAAGCCTCATGGGCATCATTGTGGTAGAAGATCTAGGGGAGGTATTGAGGTGTAGACAATGTAATAGAGAAGGAAACAAGAGGGAACTAAAATACATGAATAACCAAAATAGGGCTAAGAGACCATTTTACATTTAATTTGTGGTAACTGGCTGATGATATTTGGAGTTAAGGCCATATAGAGGAAGTTACAAAGAAGAAAAGTATGAAGAGTATAAAATAATATAGTGATATAAAAAAGAGAATTGAAAAAGAAGTCAGAAGATCTGAGTTTGAAGCAGAGGCATGACATTTTATATCTCTATGACTTTATACAATTTTTTTAGGCTTCATTTTCCTAATTTGTACAATGAGGCATCTTGGATGACATTATTTATCAGCATTTCTTTTTACCCCATAATACAATTGTTTTTAATTGAAAATTAGAAGAAAATGATAGCACTGATAATGTTTAAAAAAAAAAAGAAGATACAGATTCAAACACTAAATTAGAATTTCACAGTGGTTTCTTGGAACTTTTGTGTTTTTTTTTTTTTTTTAATCACGATTTACTCATGTATACCTAAAACTTTAAACTGACAAATTTTGAGTTTTTTTGTGATTTCTATTAATCATCATGTGGTTTTTGTGAAAGTTATTTTTAAAAATTAGTATCTATAGAAATGTAGCTCCCATTTTCTTTATGATTGCAGCATAATGAATTAAAACTATATGCCATTAACTGTGTATTATCAAGCATGATCATAAAAAAAGTATTCTGTTTACTCAAATATTTTTGCTAGTAGAAGCTAATTTAATATGTGGTGCATGACATGCCAATTTTTAAAGAGTCACGATATAACAAAATGCACTTTACACTAAGGTTACCTGGATTATAATTATGACTTTCTTTGCATTGTCTTAACATTATCAGTGGTGATATGAATCATAATTATACTATTAATTTTGGTAATATAAATTTATATAATAAATTATGTCAAACATATCAGCTTTTATGTTATGAGGTTATAAATTATGTAAACACTTGTCAGTAAAATAATTTACATGAAATATTTTGTGAAGGTTGTCTCTAGAATTTTTTATTTTCTTGGCAGGTTTTTTAAAGCACTGAAAAAAATATTACTTCTATTGATAAGAGGGTATAAGAAGGTATTTGAAACAAATATATTTTAAACATCATGAGAACAAATATAGAAACATTGGATATAAAAGTTACAGATTTATTTTGTTACAGTTACAGAAATTATTTTGTAACTGCTTAATTACTACATATCCTAACAGTACTTACAAAATCAGAAAACATTTCTATTAATTTCATAAGGAACTACTACTGATTGTCCATCATCAAAATAATATTTACTAAACACTTCCCTATGTATTATACACTGAAGGATTCTTTCTGCCTTGAGTCATTTATTGCTATCCTCAATGTTATTTGGAGGACATTCATTTCCGTATTATTTGTTTATAACATGGTGCACTATAAACTATTTTGTCACATTTTAAAATGTAATAGCATAGGGTGATAAATTAAGAAATTCAATAAATTATTTGTGTAAATTACTAATATAAAATTTAAAGATTAATTTAACTGGGTATTAGTATGTCCAAGAATTTTAGTCAATGAATATGCCTGAGCAGAAGAGAACTATAGACAGACCTGTTAAAGAACAGAATAGATCATATTTCTAAAGAGAAATATGAAACTGGGAGCTATATGGAGAATGGATTGCAAATGGGAGAGACTAGAATTACTAAGACAAGTGAGATAATTGTTTTACAGGTAAAATATGATCCAGAGCAAGGATTCTTGCTCTATGCAAGGTTCATATTTTAAGTGTCCATGAATTAAAGAGTGAAAAACACAATGTACATCATTATTTTTACTAACCTCTAACTGAAATTTAGCATTTCCCTCCATTATGACAATGAGCTAACATGAAAGGTGCTTCATAAGATGTAAGTCTTTATAATATAAATATGAACCATTATATTTGAAAACTTATATACTGAGTTTTTTCTTGGCTACACATCATAGACTCTAGGCAATATGCATCTTCATCCACTGTTTTCTTCTAGCATACATGAATGAATCAATCTTTTCCATTTTCCTGAGTATTTCACTGAAGAATTTACTAGTGTTATAGTTTTAAACAAAATTAATGTCACATGATTTGTTAATAAAATATTTACAATCCATTATCACAAATAAGGAATTCTTTCATTTGGATTCAGTATCTTTTAATAATACTCAAAAAAATTAGATTACTTGATGTAAATATTTAGCAGCTTATTGAGCAAACTTAGCTCACAGTTATTGAATCAGTCATGGCCTTGAATAATTTTAATATATGAAGTGAGAAACATTGGAGAAAAATCTGAAAAGCTATTTTTTCCTATTGAATCATATGTTGTTTAAAAATAATAAATTAAAACCAGTAAATATATACATGTATATATATTCCATATCAGAAGCAGAGTAATCTTCTATACTTCATTCCTCTCAATTATTTCCAAGATTATACTGTCCTTTTAGACCTGATTTTTTTAGTCAGATAGCCTTTCAAGGGCATATTTGGTAGCTCCAAATACAGAAATTTATCCAAGGAAAAATCCCTCAATTGGTATCTATCTATTTATCTATCTATCTTGGTTCCCCTCACTCTTTCTTTATCCTTCTTGTTATTTTGAAACATTTGACGATGCTTCAAAGTAATTGACAGTGTTGAACAGCCCCTTCTGAATGCTATCTCCTCTCTGTGTTTTCATGATACTACTGATTCTTACTTCTCTTCCTCTCTCTTTCTGCTTGTTCCTAATCTTTTCTGTTTTCTTGTTATCCCTATTATTATATAACTTTATGTTGGAGATATTCTTTTATTAAATATGAGCAACTGGATACTTTCTTTGATGACATAATGTATAGTTATTAATTTCATATTGTGATTTTTTCCATTATGGTTTTGACATATCACAGGTCAGCATTAAATATTGAATGGGGATTTTTTGGGAGTTTTTTGAAAACTGAAGATCACAACATGAAGTCCAGCATATGATACAGAGTTTATGACCTATAAATATATATTAATATGTTGTTTTTATAATATATATTATATAACATTAATATTATTATTATGACAACACATTTTACAATGACATACTATAGACAACCCAAAAAGAAAAAGAAAAAAAAATCAGATTTCTCTAATATGAAGGCAACTCTCCCAAAATTATGCAGATTTTTTAGATCATAGGGACAAGTCACCCCTAATCCTGTGATATGGAAAGGATAATATGGAAGGGATAATCATTTCTTTCTTATATAATATATAATACACACACACATATATAGCCAAGAATATTTCACATGACTAACATAAGTTGTATACCTTAATAATTATATCCTAAGTGACTATCATATATTGAAATATTTTTTAAAATTCTTTTTTCCCTCCTGAAGTTGCAAAAGATTCCGTGAAATACTCTGCAATCTACAAAAACTCTTTAACTTCTAGAAAATGTGTGGCATTTTATAAACCAATAGAAATTTAAATTCTCTTCCCTAAGTATAATATGATTAGTTGTATTTTCAACTTCTATTCTTTACACACCTAATTAGGACTTATTAACAATCATTTTTTGGGTATTAATGATGCTAATAGTCTATTTCTTCTGTGTTACCTAGGCTCTCATGTCTATTTCCAGTTTCACCTTTTGGGATCAGTTATCAGTAACTTACTGATGCCAAGAATGCTTAGCCTAGTTTCTATCAGCTCTTTCAGGAGTGGCAAACCCTACATAGGATATGTTGTAGTGGTATAAAAATGATAGATTTATAGATTAAGAAATGAAAGGGATATTAAAAATTATCCTTCTTGAGATAAAGAAACTGAGATTCATAAAGGTTTAACCTCAGAGAGGTTAAAGAAATTGTCCATGGTCATGTACATAGCATTAAAATGACAGAGTCAAGATTTTGACTTAAATTTTCTGACCAGATCCACCGGACAATGCTGCCTAAAGGATGCCTTTACTATAAAGTGCTACAATGGATAGAGCTTGGACTTGTAATCAGAAAAGCCTAAATTCATATTTGGACACAAATAATAGTTATATAACTCTAGGCAAGTCATGTATCTTCTTGTCTCAGTTTCCTCATCTCCAAATAAAGATTGGACTTTGGAGTCAGAAGACCTAGGCTCAAATATTTCCTCTAACATCTAATATCTCTGTGACCCTGAGCAGATCCCTTAACATCCCTGATTTTCCATTTCATCATATGTAAAATGAGAGACATAAACTAGCTGGACTGTTCTGAAATTCTTTTCAGCTATAGATCCACAATCTTATGGATTATCATTTCTAGAAACAACACTAGATGAAAATGATCTCAGCAGACTCTCCCCAGGGCATGTTTATCACTGGTAATTGGGTAGTGAGATAGTACAGTGGATAGTGTACCAATTGCTCTCCAGAATGGTTGGTTCCATTCACAGTTCCACCAACAATGTACCAGCGCCCAGTTTCCCACAATCGCTACAATATTTGCCATAATCTTTTCCTGTTATCTTAGTCAATCTGATAGGTGTGTAGTGGTATCTCAGAGTTGCATTAATTTGCATTCCTCTAATCAAAAGTGATTTGGAGCACCTTTTCATATGACTAGAAATAACGTCAATTTCTTCATCTGAAAATTGTCTATTCATATTTGACCACTTGTTAATTGGAAAATAGCTTGATTTCTTATAAATTTGAGTTAATTCTCTATATATTTTAGAAATGATGCCTTTATCAGAACCTTTGAATGTAAAAA